>OZ020492.1:18122749-18158078 GCA_963971405.1 Psococerastis gibbosa | reverse complement strand
TTAATCTAGGTAAACAGCTAACCTAACCCAATGTAACCTAATCTGGCCTATCCTAATCCAATGTAACCTACCCTAACTTGATATAAAAATTTAACCTAGCCTAATATTATAACTTAACCTGTCCTAGCCCAATGTAACTAAATCTAACATAGAAAACACGACTGCCTGGTATATTGCACACCTATTGTGAGAAACTGAGACTTAGTTGGGATTATTGAAAATTCATTTTTATAAACACGGCTGGTGGGTATATTGAACACCTATTGTGGGATTAATACATTTCTTTTAAGATGCTGAGTGCACTTATTATATCGGCGTACCTGAATTAATAGCGATGTGTCATAATCTTAATGCGAGGGGACTGAAATGGCCACCGACCTTATGCACTCCAATATATAAAGGGTTGTCTGCATGGCAAATAAAGGGACTGTCTACTCATCAGCGACTGCTTATATGAATATGTACCTTTAACTGGTATTGTACATCAACTATTGTAAATGAATGTAAACCATTTTATGATATACAAATTTTATAATACACATATTTTAAAAGAAATCAATGTCTTTTCATACAATCACTTAAAACAAGCTTTTAAGCCTAAGACTTATCTATAATACAATAATGACCATGAGCTAAACGAATGTAAACCATTTTATGATATACAAATTTTATAATACACATATTTTAAAAGAAATCAATGTCTTTACATACAATCACTTAAAACAAACTTTTAAACCTAAGACATATCTATAATGCGATAATGACCCGGGAAACGTTCGGGGATGCTTCATCCTGCATGTAGTATTGTTTCCGGAAATTGAGAAAATGTTCATACAATACAGCAACAACCTTTTTGTTGAAGTTCGCCTGTAGCGGATGGTATGGATAGCATTCTGAGCCGAGGAATAGTTGCATTTGTCGTACAGCACATTGATCGAAGGCAGTAGCGTCTTTCAAATATCATCTGCTCGTGCTGCTTGGAAGCCAATAATAGCAAACCGTGGTTTTTCACTTGAAGAAATCATTCGCACAGGGTTTCGCACATGATCAACAGTTACTCCATTGAGTTCATAGCATATTTCGGAGAATAAGTGTGCCATAGCATTAGCGCTAAGCCAGTCTTCACCTTGATAAGCAATTGTTGTCACACCTTTTTCCAACACACCTTCAATATGCAGTCGGCTTTCACATGGTAGAGTAATAAGTATATCTTGTTGATGGATTGGTATGCGAATTTCATCATTTATCACCATACTTTTGTTCTCGAAATCATTACAAGCTAATTAAAATCGATAAAGGGTCGCATCCAAGCGCTTTGCTTAAAAGCTAAAATTTTATGTATACATTTTTAATTTTAATGCCAATTCTAAACATTGCTTCAAATTTCGATAATGTATTATATAGTTGTGTTTATCGTTTAAGTTGGGAATAAGCATTGAGATGGTGGATGTTAAAGATATATTATTTTCAGCGAGAAATTCCTTGCAATATGGAGAAATCATGTCTGAAGTTACAACACAATGTTCAGCTGCTAGTGGGTATTCATTATGTAAATCATGTAATTTTTGTGGATATTCCAAGTCCACATGTAATATGAACCCACCATCGTCCTCATTAGGTGCGAGCATTACATTAAAATTTTTTGATTTCTTCCTCCTCCATCCAGCGAAACCCACTAATATTTTCAGACAGCTCTGAAGAGCTAGCCCTGGTGCAGTGTACATGTGACAAATTTCGAGGTTATCGTTTTCAAAACATTAGGCTCTAAAGGCTTCAAAAACATCGCAAAAGAGAAGGGTGTTGTTTAATACATTCAAGTCTTGGTATTCTTCTAAATTCTTTATATCAAAAGCATTCCACACCTTTTGAGCATGTTCATATTTTTCTTGTGAAATCCACTCTTGAGTTAATTGACTAAAAATGCAATGATTGTAGGTAAGTGTTCCTCATTAAATTGTGACTCGTGCGTTATATATTCATAGGGGAAGACACCCTTCCTCAACATCAAGTCTAATTTTTCATCCACAAAACATGTTTTCATAATTTTAAATTTATTTTTATCCGCATCAACAAGATTTTTAACTACTGAATCTAATGAGGAGGCCATAAATTGGTAAGTGTCTTAAAAGCATAACTCTCCAATACTGAAGGCTATATATTCTTCCATAGTTTTAGCTATACTGGACTTGGTGTTGGTCGCAATCTTCAGATCCCCAATCATAACACTACCCTTTTCACACATTCTCACATTTACCTATCAGTTCCATTATATAACAGCCTTCCTGAGTTCATAAAAAAAAAATCTACATCAAAAAAAAAAAAATTCATTAGTAAAATTAGCTTTCATCTGTCCCAAAATCAACTAAGAAATCTTCCAGCAATAGTGCGTTAGCATAACAACCCCGGATTCAACAGAGTGATAAACCATCTTAGTATATGATCTTACTTATTTCCTTACTTAGTGATGTTACTTAGAGTCTATATAAAATTAATTATTATCGATAAAGTTTTAGCTTAGTTATTATAGTATTAAGGGGTCCCCAGCACGGGAGAAATCCTTTGGGCCACCCCTACCTCATTATATTGGTGTGCATGTATATGTATTATTGAAGGAACGAAATACATTATTCTATTCTTCTATTCTATTCTATCTCAGTTTAATACTCCATAATAATTGCAACCTTAATCCATGCACATGTCAGATAATCGCAAAAGCAAATACTATTAAATATTTAGGCGTTACCATTGATAATCATCTCAAGTGGTATGAACAAATCCTCCTAACATCAAAACGAATTAGAAGAACCTATAACAAATTAAGGATGCTAAGGTGTACACTTAACGTTGACACTCTGTAAGGTAAGTTTATCATGCTTTAGTCCAATCAATTTTCCAATATAGTATATTAGCCTGGGGTGGTGCTCACTCTTCCCATATATGCTCCCTAGAAACTGATGTAAGAATAGCCATCAGGGTAGCTATAGGGAAGCCTCGCCGCTACCCTTCAAATCTTCTTTTTCAGGAATTCAATGCCCTCCCATTGCCATTGCTATGTGCAAAACAACTTCTACTTTTTCGATTTAAAAAGGGCAAAAACCATTCTTGGGCAAGGTGATTTCGTCCATCATAACATTAATACCAGACTTGGTACCGGACGCAACCTAAAAACTTTGAAACCGAATACGGAACACTTTATGCATTCGCATATTATGTATAAGTCTATTCCATTGTACAATTCCCTACCGGACAACATAAAGGACTCCGTCAGCATAACAAGTTTCAAGACACATAAAATACCTAATTTCTTCCAACCCCAATAACATCACGTCCCTACTTAGCAACTAGACTTAATGAAAATTGGGATACATACTGTAAAGTGGATGTTCTCTCAGTGTCGATTGTCAACCAATATTTTATTATTAGCCTACATTACTTCAGTTATCTGCCTGCACAATTGTTTTTCTATTAACGTTTAAAAAAAAATTTTTTTACTTAATTCGTACATTTTTTCTTTACTTGTATTTGCAATTGTAATGTTCACTTTTGCTTTTAAAGGCCCCCCCCCCTACCATTTTTAATATTGTAAATGTTGTTTGTTTATTTGTTGATATTTTATTGTGGAGTCATCAGTGAGGAGAAGTTGTTCGTTTTTAGCAAGAAACCATGCTTCAGTATAGTTTTTATCATTGCCGGGTGCAACTGATGTAAAAACAAAATTCACTTAGCTTACAATGGACCCCCTGGTGTGATGGGTGTACTGAGTGCACCTGGTGATTCTCAACAGGTTTGAATCTGCACACGGTTATCTGTTTACTAAATCAATACTTCCCTTAAACCTGTGCGTTGGATAGATTTATTAATTGCCCAGCACGGGACTTGTCCTTTATACCATTTAATCACTTTAAAAAGTTTTATGTTTTCAGTTGTAATTGAATCAACCTCACCTTCCATATTATGTAAATATACAACGGGATCATGACGTATGGTTATGTTTTTATAATTGTATTATTTTACAACACCATCTAGAGCTATAGATGTTTGCATACAAAGTTCCCCTCGTTAGATAGTGCTCCTCCGCTCATAATTGTGCAATTATTATTATGATCAGTAAAATCTTCCCTCATAAACAATGTCTTTACATACAATCACTTAAAACAAACTTTTAAACCTAAGACATATCTATAATGCGATAATGACCATGCTTCAACCTAAGTGTTGGATAGATTTACGAAAACAAAAATCACTTTAGCTTACAATGGACTGTCAGCGAGGGGTAGATTTATTAATAGCTTGTTTGTGGCTAACTCAACCTATCCTTACCCAATGTAACCTAATCTAACCTATCCTAATTCAATGTAACCTAACTTAACATCATATTTATTTGATATAAAAATATTTTTGTTAAAAAAAATGATGAATTTAATCTAGGTAAACAGCTAACCTAACCCAATGTAACCTAATCTGGCCTATCCTAATCCAATGTAACCTACCCTAACTTGATATAAAAATTTAACCTAGCCTAATATTATAACTTAACCTGTCCTAGCCCAATGTAACTAAATCTAACATAGAAAACACGACTGCCTGGTATATTGCACACCCATTGTGAGAAACTGAGACTTAGTTGGGATTATTGAAAATTCATTTTTATAAACATGGCTGGTGGGTATATTGAGCACCTATTGTGGGATTAATACATTTCTTTTAAGATACTGAGTGCAACACCGAGTCCCACCCTTACCGTCTATCATTCGTGGGTAGTCCACTGTTTCAAATTAGGTAATTAATATGTGCATTATTCAATGGCGCTCACCCTCACTGGTCTATCTATCCCTGTCTCCCATTAGCTCAAGCGTGTTCGTCGATGTAAATGTAGCTGATAAAAAATTAATAAGAAAAAACTTATATTAATTTATTTTAAGGTTTTTAAATACTATGGGTTTCTATATTTAGCTTATCTTTACTCAATGTAGTGTACTAAACATTATGCATTAGCTCAAGCGTGTTCATCGATGTAAATGTAGCTGATAAAAAAAAAAAAAAATAATAAGAAAAAAACTTATATTAACTTATTTTAAGGTTTTTAAATACTATGGGTGTCTATATTTAGCTTATCTTTACTCAATGTAGTGTACTTAACATTATGCATTAGCTCAAGCGTGGTCATCGATGTAAATTTAGCTGATAATAAATAATTAAGAAAAAACTTATATTAATTTATTTTACGGTCTTTAAATACTATTGGTGTCTATATTTAGCTTATGTTTACTCAATGTAGTGTACTAAACATTATGCATTAGCTCAAGCGTGTTCATCGATGTAAATATTGCTGATAAAAATTAATAAGAAAAAAACTTATATTAATTTATTTAACGGTCTTCAAATACTATGGGTGTCTATATTTAGCTTATGTTTACTTAATGTAGTGTACTTAACATTATTAATTAGCACAATCGTGTTCACCGATGTAAATTTATCTGATAATAAATAATTAAGAAAAAAACTTATATTAATTTATTTTACGGTCTTTAAATACTATGGGTGTCTATATTTAGCTTATGTTTACCTGGGTTATAAAAAAAAACAATCATAGTGCCATAGAAAGACCACCCACGGGTCTCGACGGGGGTGGGGTAAGTCCCAGCACCTCAGACCACCCACGAGGGGTAGATGGGATAGCTCGACGGGGGGGGTGGGATAAGTCCCAGCACCTCAGACCACCCACGAGGGGTAGCATGATGGGTAGATGGGATAGCTCGACGGGGGGTGGGGTAAGTCCCGTTTTAATTCAATTAACACCATAAAAAAAAAAAAAAAAAAAAAAATATATATATATATATATATAACTCTATCTCACAAATTAGTAATTATAAAAAAAAAAAAAAAACGATCAAACGATCATGGTGCCATAGAAAGACCACCCACGGGTCTCGACGGGGGGGGATAAGCGCCAGAACCTCAGACCACCCACGAGGGGTAGCATGACGGGGGGGGGTGGGGTAGATGGGGTAGCTCGACGGGGGGGGGGGGGTGGGATTTGTGCCAGAACCTCAGACCACCCACGAGGGATAACACACAAAAATAGATAGACCACCCGCGGGGGGTAGCACGACGGGGTGGGATAGATGGGATAGCTGGGATTTGTGCCAGAAACCCCCTTTCTATACTACTCATGAACTTGGAGTACACTTGTGTTTTGCGCATTTACTGTAGCGTTTTCTACGACTCTTATATTTTCTTTTAACGACCTTTTCGGGGTTCGGACAATATGGGTATTACTTCCCAATGAATTTCTATCTCGAGCTCGAGGCCAACTGGCTCACTCCTCGATATGACTTGTGAGCCCACACCGACTACAAGTGTCAATGGGCAAGCTGAGACTTAACACACGTATTAGCTAAACTGTATAATACGGGAACGAGTCAATAGCATACCTCAACTTAATCTTAACCGAAATTAGAGAATCTAGAAAAATCAGGACTTTACGCAATAGATCATGGGTTTGAATCCCGTCCATTTTTCTAGATCCTATATAATTTCTTTTAAAACGAGGAGGTTGCCCCTTCAACCTATAAGTTAGTTTAATGCCAGTATAATGCTGCAACATACACATACCGTGCTCTTCTTACTCTTCAGGGGTGCATAACATAAGGTAAACCTGTTATCGAATGCACGGTATTATGAGTGTACAGCCCGTAGGAAATTGGCAGCCCGAAATTTATTACTTTTTATTTTTTATTTAATTAACTGAGCAAGTTATTAAAAATTTGGCTCTAAGTTGTATAGGAAACTACTTCATGCATCATATAATAAGGTATTTTTAATTTTTGAAATTGTAGTTTTTTTCATAAACGCGATTTAAAAGTGATTGTTTATAAATTATTATCGTGTTTATGAAACATCTACAATTTCTAAAATTAAAAATACCTTATTATATGATGCATGCATGAAGTAGTCTTCTACAACTTAGATGAGCCAAATTTTTAATAGCTTGCTCAGTTAATTAATTAAAAAATAAAAAGTATTAAATTTAGGGCTGCCAATTTCCCACCTTTTTTTACCACTCTTATGTGGTATTGTAAGTTGTCGTGATAAATGCGTACACTCGAATAGGTAGGGGACTTAGCTGGAAATTCAGGTCTTGCAATTACCCTAGGGATCCAGCGCAGCGCACTATAACAACACAATCACCCACCAAAAGGTGCACACAGAACAACAAAATCTACATACAATAATAACAAAAACACTAAACTTAATCAACACGACGTATGCAATCAATGCGAAATAAAACACTGGGAATCACAAGCTTGTGAATCTGGAGGAGTCAAATATGAACTGACTGGGGCCCTTATACTAAGGTAGGGTGCCCGAGGCAGCAACCCGCTACTATATTTAGCTTATATAATGCAAGGTAATCATGGGCACTGAATGCTGATTTTCGGCGTTTTCCCTTTCCCTTACGCATCCCGAATCCGAGCACGCAATGAAAATGTTTCAGCCTCACTCGATGTTTTTCGATCAAATAAACCTTCGCCCTCTTCAAGTTACAGCCGTCTGGCTGGTTGGCAGTAACACGTAGCATCGATGCCTCCACTGCCCTCGATTCTGTCACGCCCTTTTCAGCTCCATGTATGTATTATATATATTTTTATATATATTATCTACTAAGTCATGCTTTCGCCTGTTTCAATGCGTTAATGTTAAGCTTGTCTCAGCTAGCCCACTATCGCTTGTAGCCGGTGTAGGTTGGCATCGAGAACGTATACCAGTTTGCCAATTCATTCGGAAACAATACAAATAATGTCCGAAATCCATCGGGTCGTTGGAATTGGACAAGGGAACTATTGGCCACGTATAAGTAGGCCTGGGTATATAAAAAGTCCTTTAAAAAATTACAATACAATACAATGTACATCCTCCATCACTTGCTTCAGATATTTTTTCTCGGGCGCCCAGGTCGATAGACGCCTTCTAGGGTTCATTCTATGATGCAGCTTAGGAAGTACTCGTTGGGAAAAAAATTAAAGCATTTAGACATTCTAATGGGGGGAGATAGCAATCAAGTAATCTTAGAGTACATGATCGACGATTAAACCTTGTAAATATATTTTCTTATCAATATATATTTTTTAAAGTGTCTTATTTTTGTAACGGAAGGGGATGAAACCGTTATTAGTGAAACATTGTCCAAGACCTACAGAGTAGGGGAGATGACATTGTATTAGGCTCGTTCTTAACTCAGGGTTGCAATCTGACCGGGAATCAGGGTTTCAGAAGCTTCAACAACTCTGTATCTTGGCTTAAGCTTGAGGGAAGGTGTACAGGTAGACACCACAAAGCTTCTTTAACCTTCAAAATACTTCTTACCTATTCCCCCCCCCCCTACCTATTCTCCGTTTGCACTGCCTTACCTTCCCATCCATACCTGACCCGTGGTGATCGCCTTCTTTTAATTCATCTCTCCCGTTCTCATATTTTTCATTCCTCTTTTCTTATTTCATCCTCCTCATTATGAAACTCAATGCCCACTGAATTACGTCACTCCGCTTCTATATACGTTTTCAAGAAAAACTACTCAAAATACCTTTTTGACCTTCAGGCATCGATCAATACCTAGTGAGTGAGTGAGGGAGAGTCGTGAAACTGTGAGTGTGAGTGAGTGAGTGAACTGGAATGCGGTGTGAATGAGATTATTTTTTTACAGTTTATAGTCATTCTATTTTAAGCAGTCAGTTGTAAGAGAGGGTCTTTGCCCTATAATATTCGCTGCGAACATTGTTGTGGTTTTTTTTTCATTAAAGACGATTATTATTGTTATTATTACTATGATTATTATGATATGGCGCTAGTAATAGCAAACAAAGATGTCAACCAGGACATGTAGAGTAGTGGTACGGACTCTGACTTTCACCGAAAGGTTGTTGGTTCGAGTCCTACACTTCCTACATTTTCTTGCCATGCTTCGGAGGGCATGTAAAGCAGGCGGTCCCGGGCTTTCCTAGTTGAGTGTAAGAGAGGGCTTTATAGCCCTAACTCTGCTGGGTTGGCTAAGTAACAGAACAAAAAAAATCCTTATTTATTTATTTATTTATTCAATGAGGCGAGTATACACATGAATCTCGCCATAAGAAAATTACAGACACTTTCACACGATCTGGGACTAACTATAAATAGCAAAAAAAAAAAATCATGCACATACGAAACAGGGGACCTTCACAAATAAAAAACAAATATTTATTCCATACACACGATTGCCTGCACAGAATAAAAACAGAAAATTGTAAATTCGAAGACAAAATTGAAGTAGTAGAAGAGCATAAGTACCTTGGTCTGCAAATTGACAGTAGAGTGACGTGGGAAAACCCCATAGAAAGACTATGCAAACGACTACACTCAGGGAGTGCGGCTTTGGCACGATTAAATTATGGAGTACCTCTTAAAACAATTAAATTAGCGTACCAAGCCCTGGTTGAATCCATAATTCCATAATAAGCTACGGTATAACAGTATACTTCAAAGATAGAAATACATACACCTACAAACTAGAAATGACACAAAAGCGTATAATAAAAAACATGTTATCAAATAAAATCAACAAGAAATACAAACAATACGAAGAAAAATTCAATGCTAACATTCTGCCAATAACGAAACTATTCAAGTATAAATTAATAAGAGATAACTATTTTAAAAAATAATACCAAATAGATGATAAAGGGAAGTATAATACAAGAAACCCAAAAAAGCTTAAGTTTTAGATAACATATAACAAATATGGAGAGAGATTAAGGGCAAACCGCGGAGTCGCCAATATTCCATTTCTGAGCAAACTTCAATTTCTCATGAATTATCGAGCGTAGAACAATGAAAAAATGCTGAGTCGCAAGAAGAATTTTTTCTCCTAATTTTGATATATAGTATGTTGCAATCATTAATACCGATCGGCTATAGTTAGTGAACTTGATACGCAAAAAATAACGGTCACTCAGGAGTTCAAGCTGAAGGAGTTCATCAACTGTGGCGAATTGGGGTTAGTTAAGGCCACATACTATACATCAAAATTAGGAGAAAAAATTCTTCTTGCGACTCAGCATTTTTTCATTGTTCTGCGTTCCATATTTCATGAGAAATTCGGTCGGCCCTTAACAAAGTACTTGTACCAAAGATATTAAATTAACTTCCTCCGCAAATGAAAAAATTTAAACAAATGGGTGAGTAAAAAGCGTGTATAAAAAGATGGTTGGTCAATGGGAGGTAATAATAATAAAAACTGACTATTAACATTAAAATAACAAGTAGAAATAAATAAAAAATAAAAATAAAATAAAAGAACCGGTCCGAGTTTACTCGAATTTGCTTTCCAATTTATTAACATTAGTAGATAGAGAAAATGAGTAATTTCATACCAAATAATTTTCCAGTGGTTAAATTTCCAATATCTCGGGGGGGGGGGGGGGGTTGTCCACCTGACGTCACTGGAAGTGAGATAAATTCTAGATAGATTAGACAAACACATTAATTACCACACAGCAATAATGGCCGAGCACGCAATGCATTTGAGCGCGAATTTTCTATCATTTTTTCAAAAAAATAATTTTTTGTGCAAAACCAAATATTTGTTGAGAAAGCAACCTATCCGGTTTCGTTACTCAATTTAACACCTAAAACATGCCTGAAGGTAGAAATCATCGATAGAAAGGTTTCGCAGAAAAATTATTTTTTAGTCATTTTTCATTAAAATTTAGTTATTTTTATTTTTTTACCCCCAGAAGCAAACTATCAAGGGGCAAGCGGCCTCCAGCATTTCGTCAACATTAATAACGACTACAATATATGAGAATTTAAAAGAAATAGTTGGATTTTTGAGAAATTATTTTTTTAGAAGTTTGTTTTGGAGTTTTTTTGAGAATAAACCCCCCCCCCCCAAATTGAATTGGCCAAAAATTAAAAAAATTGTCCCGAGGTATGATTGTTGTAAACCAACATGTTAAATTTCATCAAAATCGACCGAGTAATTTGCCCGGAAATCGATGCACAGACAGACAGACTGACAGACAGACAGACAGACAGATATTTCGTAAAAATCACTTTCTTGGGTTCCTGGGACCTGAATACGTGTAAATCCGTTGAAATCTCGGAATCGAAAAATTGGACCATCACAAAGCTTTCCTTATACTATGTATAAATTGGAAAGCAATAAACATTATAAATAAATAACAAAAATAAATGATTAAGCCTTGTTTAGCAGCACTGTATTCTGAGCCTTTTGTCCCAAATAAGCGCTAGCTTGGGGATGCGGGATGTATTATTCTGTATGTTATTGTATTTTTGTAAGTTTTGTAATATATGCTCCTTGTCCAGGGAATACTGGACAAGGAAAAGAAAGTAAGAAGAAGGACCGTTTTTTGACCCCGGAAATCCCGGGATTTCAGACAGTGAATCCCGGTATTTTGGGATTAGACAATAAAGTAGAATAGTACAATTTTTTATTTTTATTGCTCTTATTATAGCGTCGATACACACATGAGCTGTTATACTCATAATGACTATATATTTCAGTATATTTTCCTGATTAAAATAAAACATAACGTGGTCATCTGCCGCAGGCGACGCCCGTGTGCGGTTTACCTGGTTATAAATAATGGTTAAATATAGATGAATACAGACAAAATTGTGAAAAAAGTGAACTTGAAAGAGGAGGTCAGAAAAAACAGCATGGAATCAGATTTCCCCCATTACTGCGGTGTAATGAGTTTCATTCCGGATGCCTTTCTCCTTAATCAGTTGGAACAAAATAACTCCATGTTTGCTGACTACTTTGTCAGGACTTTTAAGCTCTAGTGGGGTCCCCGTAATCCGGATTCCGGTTTGTTCGGTGACCGCTGTAATCCAGCCGGGCAATTGGCTTTACGGGGGAGGCAGGCGGGTGTAGGCGCGGGCTGCCAATGCGTCGTCAGTCTTTTTTTTTTGCAACAGAAGAGTATTTTCAAGAAGAATTTTTTTTATGAATTTATTTTTTAATTAACTAATGTTTTATTTTAACTTATACTGTTTTTCTTACACGGTTTCTTAGACAAAGTTAATTTCTTAACGATTATTTGTGTTTTACTAATTCGGGTTGTTATAGCAAGTTTTCTAAAACTCTAAAAACTCTAAAACTCTAAAAAGTTTTTGTTATTTTCTGTTTATTATAGTAATTTTGAATATGTGAACTGAACAAACGAATGTATAAAAAAGGTTAAATCGCATATAAACAATTTAATGAATGTATCCGATTAAACTCTTCAATCGCCTCACTAAGTCACCAGTCACCTAATAGGTATGTGCCGTATGCACACAATGCACGGGTCAAGCAAGGACACACAACCCCCATTCATAAGGGGCAACACAGGTATCTGCACAGTGACACTCCACCACGCGTGACCCCTCTAGAACAGTCCCCTGTGCTTAGCTTATGGACATGGAAGTCTCCAGCCTGTTCTAGTAAAGAAATGAAGTTTCCAGCACTTTCCAAATCTTTCTACGGGCCTTTATAAACACGGAGAGGGTCTGCGGTTGGTCAGTGCAATTCGGTCAATCTTTACATTATTAGTTTCTCGTAGTCAGCGCCTTGTAATTTAATCAATTTTATTTTTTAATCGGTTTTGTTGTGTTTGTTTTTGTGAAAATTCGCGCTCAAATGCATTGCACGCCCTGCCATTATTGCTGTGTGGTAATTTGTTGGTCTGACCTATCTATATTTTACCTCACCTCCAGTGACGTCAGGTGGACACCCCCCCCCCCCCCATCATGTCGTTTCCTTGAATGGTTATATTATTAGTTATATTAATAATACTGAAATATATATATATATATATATAATATAATATATTATATATATATAATATAATATATTATTAATTTTAATTTTCATGAGCGATGAATATGTGCTCAGACAAACCTCCCGGTTTTGAACTGTTCTAATTATATTTTTATATTTTTTGTATTGCTGTTGTGTTACATTTTATTTCATTTGTGATCATATTTAATGTTTTCAGTAATTTTCACTAACATTTACAAGTATAAAAGAAACAATTTGAAAACAATTGCTGAATTGGCAGATACTCGCTTGCAAGTGCAAGCCAAAAGCCCTCCTACCCCTGACCGGTTCAAAGAGAAATCTCATAATTGATAGCTTTTGCCCTCCCTCGATTCTCTACCCAACTCCTACCCTCCAACCCGCCAAATGTCCTCAAAACTTAGGAACATAAAGCTTTGAAGACATGAGCGGGCATACTTAAAGTTTAGATCAAGCTATGGTACAAGTCAAACTGAAGAGACACCCTCTTTTGATACGGATTCTACGACGGCTCCCCAAGCAGTGGTGGACCCAGTTTAAATTTTGGGGAGGGTCACCCTCAAAATGCCGCCTCAGGTATAAACTGAAAATAAAAACAATACGGTATTTGTTTTATTTAACTGATTTAGTTTTTCAGAACAATTCTGGTTGGTACATGCAGAACGAAACGAAAACATTTATAGAATTAAGTATTGCAATAACACTTTCCACATTTCATGATTTTGAAATAACTAAGCCGTCATTTTCCGCTTTTTTTAAATTGGAGAGGGGGGAGGTGTGTGTCCGCCACTGTCTCCAAGTGCCAGTTCCAACTTACTCATATTTTCACTATTCAAAATAGGACTAGGGTAATAAATTGCACCAGAAGGCGATTGAATTTCATGTAATAACATTTAATTAATATTCTATGTTAAATATGGGCCTTCTAGTTGGTAAGTGTTTCTTTTATTATATCATTGTATGTAAAAGAGATTGTAGTAATTATTATTTAATTGAATATTTAAAAAAAAGATCTAAGGATCAGAAAAAGAGCTGAAAACGATTAAACGAGTAGTGTTTGAGGTATGGAAGATCTGCAAACTACATAGCCTACAACTAGCAGAACAAACGCCATCTATGGGAACAGGCAAGGCCGTAGCCAGGATTTTTTTTCGGGGGGGGGGGTTTAGAAATTTTATTGGATATTACATAGTGGTTTTTATTTTTCCTCTCAAAATCCGATTCTATGTAGTATCAAGCCATTTCAAGTCGGGGGGGGGGGTGGTTTCAACCCCCATGAACCCCCCCTTGGCTACGGCCTTGGGAACAGGTGTTGTCATATTTTCCAACTCTTTAAGTAGGTAGTAGTAATTACTTGCAAGTGGGCATCCAAACACAGCTAACCACCCCATTATTGTCTCAATATTACAAGAACCGGTCCGAGTTCACTCGAACATGCTTTCCAATTTATCAAAATTATTAGATAGAGAAAATTAGTAATTTTATGGCAAATATTTTTCCTATGCTTAAATTTCCGATATCTCGGGGGGGGGGGGGGGCGGTTGTCCACCTGACGTCACTGGAAGTGAGGTAAATTCTCGATAGGTCAAACAAACACATTAATTACCACACAGCAATAATGGCAGGGCATGCAATGAATTTGAGCGCGAATTTTCTATCATTTTTTTCAAAAAATAATTTTTTGTGCAAAACCAAATATTTTTTTGGGAAAGCAACCTATCCGGTTTCGTTATTCAATTTAACACCTAAAACATGCTTGAAGGTAGAAATCATCGATAGAGAGGTTTCGCATTTTTTAGTCATTTTTTCATTAAAATTTAGTTATTTTTATTTTTTTACCCCCAGAAGCAAACTATCAAGGGGCAAGCGACCCCCCGCATTTTGTCAACATTAATAACGACTACAATCTACGAGAATTTAAAAGAAATCGTTGGAGCCGTTTTTGAGAAATAATTTTTTTAGACGTTTTTTTGGAGTTTTTTGAAAATAAAACCCCCCCAAATTGAGTTAGCCCAAAATAAAAAAATGTTCCCGAGGTATGATTTTTGTGAACCTACATGCCAAATTTCACTCAAATCCACTGAGTAGTTTGCCCGGAAATCGACGAACAGACAGACCGACCGACAGACCGACCGACAGACAGACATTTTGTAAAAACCACTTTTTTGGGTTCCTGGGACCTCAAAACGTGTAAATCCGTTGAAATCTCGGAATCGAAAATTTTGACCATCACAAAGCTTTCCTTATACTACGTATAAATTGGAAAGCAATAATTATAGTATACTCGTTAAAACAAAAATCCGACTAAATTTTGTATGGATCAGGGGCCATGCTGGTTTACATTGTAGTATTATATGGTATATATAACACTGACATTAAATTAACTTTGGTTGAAGAGGTAACCTTCTCGGTTATAACCGAAATTAGAGGATATGGAAAAAGACGACGCCCCGGTTAGGCGTAGATCGTGGGTTCAAATCCCGCCAAGCCCAGTTTTTTCCATATCCTCTAATTTCGGCCATGCTGGTATTAAATACAACGACAATTTGAGTCCTTGGAATAATTTGGGGCCGTAAGGGCAGTTCCGGATTAGCCACGTAGCAAGAGTACAGCAATTGCTACGGGCCCCGCGAATTTGGGGGCCCCGCGCTTCAACTGTCTCGCCATAATAATAATAAAATATTAATTCAGATAGGAGCATTTTATCAATTTTTATTAAATTATTCTTTAGGATCGTGTTTCCCAAACTTAGAAAGTCTCTCATTATCACTAACTACAGTGGCGGACATTCTTTTTCAACATTAAAACGTATTAAAAATGAATTAAGGAACACGACAGTCCAAGAGCGTTTGAATAATCTGACTTTGAATTGAAATTGAAATTGAAAAAGGACTTTATTGAAAAACCAAAAGGCGAACAATAAGACTATAAAGTCTTGTTTTCATGCTAACCCTAAAAAAAAATATTGTATTATTTATAAATGATTAAAATTAAAGAGAGGAATAGTAAAAAAAAGGAGGATAAAGAATATGCAAGGGGGGGGGATCCATTGTCATCACCACTACAAGACGGGGGAGAGTCTCGGGCGTCATCTAAGTTAATATTGTTTAATGGTATTCTTAAAGTTACTGAGTGAATTAGCTGCCGTATCCTCCAATGGTAGGCGGTTCCAGTTACAAATAGTGTATAGTACTGTATTCATTGCATGATTTGCGTAAAGAATTTGCTATTGGAAGTATTAACTCTAAATTGCCCATACTAAATCCAGGAAAGTTTATTTGTAACAGTTTTGTTTTTGCTTTCCAATTTATACGTAGTATAAGGAAAACTTTGTGATGGTCGAAATTTTCGATTCCGAGATATCAACGGATTTACACGTTTGGAGGTCCCAGGAACCCAAATAAGTGGTTTTTACGAAATGTCTGTCTGTCTGTCTGTCTGTCTGTCTGTCTGTCTGTCTGTCTGTCTGTCTGTGCATCGATTTCCGGGCAAACTACTTTGTCGATTTTGATGAAATTCGGCATGTAGGTTTATAAAAATCATACCTCGAGTTGATTTTATTTTTATTTTGGGCTAACTCAATTTGGGGGGTTTTATTCTCAAAAAACTCCAAAAAAACGTCTAAAAAAATTATTTCTCAAAAACGGCTTCAACGATTTCTTTTAAATTCACATATATTGTAGTCATTAGTAATGTTTAGTAATGATTTTCTATTGCCATTTTTCCAAGATAGATTTGCGTAGGTAACTGTCAGGACATGTAGCGTAGTGGTACGGACTTTGCCTTTCACCCGAAAGGTTGTTGGTTCGAATCCCACACTGGCTACATTTTCTGGCCATGCTTCGGAGGGCATGCAAAGCAGGCGGTCCCGGGTCATCCTAGTTGAGTGTAAGAGAGGGCTTTATAGCCCTAACTCCGCGAGATTGGCATAGTAATAGAAACAATAAAAAGTCCTTATTTATTTATTTATTTTATTTGTAACTGTTTACGTCACTTAGGAGCAGTGTGGGCCATGGGGCAGACACTAGTGTGGTAGCTGCCTTTGCCGCTTTGTCGGCTTCCCCATTTCCTGGTATACCAGCATGAGACGGGACCCAATGGAAATGGATTTTTTGGTAGGGGGCCATGATATTCAGTAATTCATTAATACCCTAAACTCGGGAACTTACAGAAAAACTGAATAGGCTGCAGGCCCCGCGCTGGTTTAATCCGGCACTGAGTTAAGGGTTTATTTGACAATGTCAAACTGCCCAAAGATGAGTTTTATCTTCTAATCAACTGATTCTGTAGAAAAAAATGGGCACTAGTTAACAGAGTATCAGAGACAGGCAAATTCTATAGAACTTCCCCTCCCCGCGTACCATGGTTCAAACAAATAGAAAACGTTCACAGGAAAAGGGTGGTGCTGCTATGTCGAATAAGAGCGAGCCATCTCCCAGCCACAGCCTTAGTAGAAAAGATGCAATAGCTCTGCTTGCACTTAACAGGGAAGAATGCAGCTTCGACCATCTTTTTATGTTCTGTCCAAATTTTAAGAAACCACGCTCGCTGCTGTTGAATAAACTATGGACTAATTGCAAAGCCCCTCCCCCAAAAAAATTTAAAGATCAAAAAAGGGCAGAAAACTAGAAGAAGACAGTCTATGAGGAATGTAAAAAGTAAAGGGTATCTTTTGGAACTTATTAATATTTTCTCATGACTGTACCCCCCCCCCCCTCCCCCCCCCCCCAGCATCGATTGAGAGCGTGCATTGCTACTTGAACTACAAACTTCGTAGTAGCCGGGTTAACAAGATTTTGGAAGTCTTTCTGTTCTTGCGGGCTTATTTTAGGAATAAATTAGTAATCGGTATGACAATGTAAGTATTAGTTTTAATAATATTGAGATAAGCACCAGACGATTTCTATAGTAATATACTCGATGCCGGAATATTAAAATACCTGAATTTTAAAATAAACATGTATTAGAATTAGAATGTATTAGAAAATGTAAATAGAACAATATAGTAGCATAAACAATAATTGTCAATTATACAAGGTTAAAGGGATAAAATTATAATTAAATTAGCGCTAAGCTGAGCCTCGACATGAATAATTGGTTAACTATTTTACAGCCACGATAATTAAGAAATTGTAACGGAACTCACAAAGGCAAAAGTAAATGTACCTTCCACCTTGAGAGGTTTACCAAGCCTACTTAAGAATTCCAAATCCTCTTCAATCAAACAAACAATGCCAGAAATGAAATATCTAAGATCTTGGTTTTGTCATGAGATAATCTAATAATGTAATAAATAATAAGTTCTTTCACTTTTGAAGATTGAAACTTGAAACACGATGATGTCTGAGCAACGATCATTTCACTCCTGGACTTCTTTCAATCGGATCAATTTTCTATTGATTTATTATTATATTATGTATATTTTTCTTTTTTACGACAAAAGAAACCTGTAACTTGTACCAGACCACAGTTCCACATTGACGTGTAGAGTAGTGGTACAGACTCCAACTTTCACCCGAAAGTCCCACACTTGCCACATTTTCTGGCCATGCTTCGGAGGGTACGTAAAGCAGGTGGTCCCGGACTTTCCTAGTTGAGTGTAAGATAGGGCTTTAGAGCCCTAGCTCCGCTAGGTTGGCTGAGTAATAGAACAAAAATGTCAATATTTATTTATTTATTATTTGTAGTCTGCTTATTTTTACATATGCCTGTATACATTGTGAATTTTTTTAAAGTAGTTTGAATAGGTTAATTGATGTGCCACTCCCTCCCACTTCGTCTTCAGCTTTGTATTTTTATGTTTTCCATATTTTTTGATAAATACACGGATTTTCTACCCATCTATATGATTTCGTTCCAGATCTTCAATTGATTAAATTTTTTCTTTCCCAACTTTACATTTTACGAAAAATCCGCCAGTCATTTCCTGAGTCTTATAGCCTTCAGTAAGTTGTGTAGAATATAATAATAATCAAACGATTGACCACTCATACTAATATTAATTAATAGTTGGCTGCGAATTGTTGCACAGTTCACATGTTTACCTTCCATGAAGAAGTGCAAGATGTGCCTAAGGGATTTTTCATGATAAAAATAGTCGATGAGCCGTAACTGTTGCGTGTAATATCCATTAGCGGTTCTACGATTTTTTTTTTGGGGGGGGGGGGCAAGTGTGAAGTTACCTCATAAATCTAGATGCATCTTTCTTTTATGTCAAAAAATATCTTTCTGTGTAGTGCTAGGTCAAAAATTTTAGGAAGAGGGACCTGAGCCAAGGGTTTCCAAGGAGCAACCAAACGAAATCACCAGCGCCAGTAACCTAGAAACGAGCTACAAATAAATAAATAATAAAAATAATAAACCTAGAATCATTGGCGTAAATAGTGGGGTCCTGGGGGGGGGGGGGGGCTAGCCCCCCGGGATTGCTAATGACAAAGACGTTATGGAGGTGAAAGCCATAGTATCCAAAATAACGAAAGGGAAATTAATTCTTGGTATGCTTATTTTACATAAAAGACATCATGAAAGAAAAATCAGCATATTGACCAAGTACATTCACAAAAAATATATTACTCAAATCATCATTCATCAATTTTTTTCGCCGGGGGAGAACCCCCCCCCCCTCCCCGGGGTATGATATGCGTAAAACCTCACTAATTTGGGCCCCCCTTTCTCCGCGCCTGGTACCACCAGTCAGGACAAGTTCAGCAATTTGGCCGTCAAGCATATAGAGAATGAGACCACTAGGTCGCTGAGCGTGTCAGCATTGCCGGTGATAAAAAAAAACGTTTTTTTTTTAAATTCTTGAAATTCTGAAAACAAAAGTTACTGTATAATAATATTATATACTGTATAATAATATTTCATACACATTAAAAAAAAATTAAATAATAAATAAGTCATATAATTTGCTAGGCAGACTTCAGAAGTGAATGAGTAATGATTTAAAGTCTTGGGGTCCTAAGGTTCCCCCCCCCCCCAGAAATTTTGGGAATTTACGCCATTGCCTATAATCATAGTACGGTAAATGCTAAAGAGATATTGATGTGATATTACTGAATATAGATTACATTATAGGGTACTTTGTTCGCAGCAGTAGGCCTAAGGATTTCTATCTGCCTATAGCGCTTTAAAGTAATCCATCCGGAATACAAAAAAAAAATCTATTTTGTAGTAAAAGCTTTTAGTATCCTGCTGAAAAGGCTTGCTGACGGATAAAAAGAATTGTAACCATCTTACTATAAGCAAATCAACGCATATTGGAACCCTCCCTGTCGTCCTCTAATTTCATTGTCACTTCAAAGCATTTTATTGATTTTGAAAAATATCCATTGACCTTCTCTATGAAGTGACAAAGTTTCCACTCGTACTGGGTTTACTTATAAGAGACATGCATTCTCCAATGTTGTAGAGATGAAATCATACGAGATGCCGAGTAAGCAAATCTACGATTTTCTTTTGGTTGAGGTGGGCTGGAGGGGAGGGGGGGCTAACAATGGAAATTATAAAGTGGGTGCAGTGTGACTGGTTAGCTGGCAGAGTAGTCTAGAGACGTTTTTCATTCATTCATTTATTTATTCTAATGATCATTTCACTTCTTTTATTTCACTGGACTTCTTTCAATAACTCCAACGGATCCATCTTCTGTTGATTTATTATTATTATTATTATTATTATTTATTATTTTACTTTAAATTTGGAGGGGGGGTAGTTGTGGGTCAAAATAGAACAAACATCTGATACAGTGTCGGGAGGAAGAAACCACGGGAAAGAGAGATAGAAATAGAAATAGAAATAGAAATATATATATTGTACAAAGACAGGGTTGCCCCCAATTACAAAGTGCAAAATAAAAGTGTGAATTGATTATCTCGTAGATACAGTGATTACTTGATCAGAATTGTAGGTACAGAGAAAAACATTAATCAAAAAATTCTTTCCTTACATGTATTTCAGAGTGTGCAAAGAAGTCAATGCTTGGGCAGCTATTGGCTTCTCTGCACACCCTGTTAATAGTCGAAATATTTACTCTACCACCTGAAATAACAAAAGTGGCAGTTGAGCGGTTTACTCTAATTCTAGTATTAAAACTATTTTTCTCCAAAAAGTAATTATTATCTTCTTTGAAATTTAAAACTTTCCAAAGGTATGAAATATAGCAATATTTCCTTCTCTTCTCGAGTGATAGTAAATTAAATTTTTTCAATAAGGATATATAAAAATCTGGATTAAGATTCGAAAAATTTACAGTAGCATTATTCAAAAATCTTTTTTCCAAGAATTTTGCTAATTTGATTTGAGCTTTTTCTAGTAATGCAATTTTAGTCGAATGGTAAGGATTCCAAGTGATGCAGCAGTATTCTAAACGACTTCTTACGAAAGCATTAAATAGGTTTATAATTGTTTCTGGCATTCTAAAATGTAGCGAGGTTCGTTTAATAAAGCCAAATAGACGAGAAGCTTTCTTTTTAATATTTTGGATGTGCCTATCAAAAGATAATTTTTTGTCGAAAGTAACACCAAGGTCATCACATTCCTCAACTCTTTTTAATTTGATACCTGACATTGAATAGTCAAACACAGTCTCCAATCATTTTAACGAGTAAGTCATACATTTACATTTTCCAATATTGAACTCCAGTTTGTTTAAATTACTCCATTGAACTAGCGCATTTAAATCAGTCTGTAATAGTCTACAGTCTTGTTCGTTTGCAATAATTTTCCCCAGTTTTAGGTCGTCCGCAAAAAGATAAACGGTACTGTGGTTGATAATTTCAGGTAGGTCAGTTATAACTATTAAAAAGAACAGTGGTCCTAGATTGGAACCTTGAGGCACAGATGAATTGACAGAGAAGTCCATTGAATCAAAGCCTTTGTACGTAACAAACTGTTGTCGATCCAGCAAGTACGTAGGGCAAAATTTTACCAGATTATCAGAGAAACCATACATTCTTAGCTTTCTCAATAAGACTGTGAACTCAACCAGGTCGAATGCTTTCCTGAAATCAGTATAGATGACGTCAATTTGCTGGTTATTTTCAGAAGCTTGGGTAACTTTATCCGAAAAATTTATCAGGTTTGATGTTGTGGACCTTTTGGGTAGAAAACCAAATTGAGCGTCACTTATAATTGGTTTTATATGTTGAAAGAACTTTTTATATAGAATGTTTTTAAATAACTTACTGAAGGAACAAAACATGGAGATAGGCCTGTGTTCTATTATTAGTTTCGTTTGAGGCTTTTTAGGTAACGGCGTAACAACCGCTGTTTTCCAGGATGTAGGGTATTTCCCAGTTCTAAGTGAAAGACTAAAAATTATTTGTAAAGGTTTCAGAAATGTTTTATGAAATGTAGAATGGTTAAATTAGTGAAATGCTGGGAAAACACCCCAGTAAAAAGAGCTTAGCGCTGATTCATCCCCCACTTCACCACGACCCCAATAACGACTTTTGTCAGCCAAACTGTGATAAAGCAGTGTCGGATTAAGGTCTTCTGTACTTGTTGCTTTCCAATTTATACGTAGTATAAGGAAAGCTTTGTGACGGTCGAAATTTTCGATTTTCATTGCGTGCCCTGCCAGTATTTCTGTGTGTTAATGTGTTGGTCTGACCTATCTAGAATTTGCCTCACCTCCATTGACGTCAGGTGGACACTCCCCCCCCCCCCCGATTTCTATTTCAATTTTTTTTTTAATGTGACACTGCTTGTTTCAGGAAAATTCCAAAATCATGGAAATAATCCGGGGTTTAAGAGGTAAGACCGTAGACATTAGCTTTTAGAACTTTTGTAGGACATATAGAGTAGTGGTACAGACTGCGACTTTCACCAGAAAAATACCCATTGAAATTTGTATTCAGTAGCAAGGACTGCAATATAGAGGTGATTTTAAAAGTTTAAGTTTCCTTTGTAATTTTTCTTTATATAAAAATAATATCATGAGTTAAGTGAGACTAAAATGGATTGAAGTAAATTGGAAAATTTCAAAAGGACGATCAATAGAAAATTTAGCTAAATCATTGAGGTTACAGTTTGTAAAGCAAATGCATCGCGTTAAAATGCTAACATGTAGGCTATAATATAAGGTGAGGCTAAAAGTTAAAGAAGAACTTGAAAAATATATTTCTAAACGGTATTCAGTTGAAAATTTCAAAAAAAATCTGCTGAAAATTCCTGGAAAAGGGTGAAAGGTGATGTTACGTCATATTCATGAAAATCTATGCACTTAATTACCGGCATTATATTTCTAATGGATCTGCCTCACTTCTTGGCTGGAAGAATACACACTTCATTTTGTCTTTATAGATGAACGCGGAAACTTATTTCAAGATAACATATACGTTTGAAAAAACAACAACTATAATATTAACCCATTTAAGGCCGTGCATTCGCTCCATTGGGCCCTCTAATGCAGCAGTTCTCAACCTTTTTCCCCGTGGGAAAATATTTAAAAAACCAGGTACAAAATAGATGAGCCTTAAGCATTTTGACATCAATACTTCATATTTTATTGACGAAGACTCATTCATAAAAGTCATAAATACAACAACGAAAATTAAAAAGGAAGCCTTTTACAACTTTGATAGACCAAATCTTTTTGAATTATTGTTTGTAAATTAAATAAAAACTGAAATCTGATTGAATTTGGCGTGACCCAGTAGTGACCGGAGGTCAAATTATTGTTTTCCGAAACCAGAGTAAGAAATATGGAATAAAATTTTTTAATTGAATTCTCTCTTAAATTTCAAACCTATAATGGCGCATGAATGAAATTTGCAAATATACGTAAATATATTGCGATTGATATAATAAATATACGCCTTTATGTATCGGCAGGGGAGAAAGTTAATACGACAGTTAATAACTTTTCAAAGAGCTACAATTTAATATGCGGCTCGACCCCGGCTCCTATTAGTAAAAATATTCCGACAATTCAAACTCCCCCTTTTTGTTTCTCCTTTTTTTCCATTATTAAATCCTTACAATGGAAATTCTGATGCCTATTTTTTATCAAATTCTTACATCGTGACATTTATCCATTCAATCGACGTATACGGGTATTATGACCAACACTGCATGTTTATAGTATGCACTGACTGTATACAACATATTATATGTATACGGTTAGACCCAGTACTTTATAAGCGACTTCGGTAGCATGCTTGTACTTGTGCGAGTCTCTACTCACCTTGCGATCGGAGACGTGTCGAAACTCGACACAAGTACCTATAAGGATACTTAGTGAGGTTAATCGAATACATGTTATTGTTGTTTCAAACGCCTGCTTTCAGCATTTCTGCTTTAAGCAACACTGTCAGCCTGGCGGGTGGAGTGAGTCTGTTTGTTAACTTGAGGCACCCTAAGGGCAGACTCTTTCACCTCGGGGAAAGGGGAGTTGACTAACAGGGTGGACCTCCTGATTATAGTAGATTCCGAACCACTTGGGGAACATGGTAAAGTCACACGATTAAATCGGAGGTGACCAGGACTCGACTTATACTGCCTAAGCGCGTTATCATGTCCCACCAGGTTCCCCTGCCAACGCTGTGCACACTACCAAGTTGCCGCAGTTTGAAACATGCTCTGCTCTAATGGAATCAACATGGTAAGGCCGTTGGCATAAATCGGATACATTCATTAAATTGTTTGTACGCAATTAACCCTTTTTTAATTAAGATAAAATAAGATACTGTATGGCAGAGGTTCCCAAACGTCTAATATTTGATTAAATGTTTGGGACTGCTATCGGTTAGATTTTATAGTTCAGTGCCAAACTTAATGTATTTTACTTCTAATTTCCAATAACTCAGCTGTTTTCTTTTCTTATTTCTTACTTTGCTCCATGGTCCACCTGATAAATGTCGGTGGACTACCGGTGGTCCATGGACCACAATTTGGGAACCCCTGCTGTCTGGTATCAGGGGCTTCGCGAAATATCTAATATCATTTATTTCATTTATTACCAACCCCTCTACCCATATTTGCGTGTCTCAATTTTTATATAAAATAAATTATTTTACATGTAATTAAAATTATCAAATAAAAGCTAAATCTATGACTAGCGCTAAATCTAAAAATAAAAAGAAAGAAATGCGATGTAGGAGTATAGGATGAGCAGGGTTACAACATGTCGTACAAATGATCTCTCTCATTATTCTTGTCATAAGGGAATTTTGTGCATAACAGGTGTAATGATTTCTCCTACGATTAGATTTAATGCTGCACTTAAGGCGGTACACAATAGACAGTAGAGAATATTTAAATTGTTCTAAATATTTAATACATTCATTCATTCATTCATTCATTCATATATAATCATTCATTTATAACCGTCCAGTTGGTACATACACGGTTTTTGACGTCGTCAGAAACAAACAAGAATACACTTATAGGAACAGAATTAATCTGAAATCGTATATCTAATAATACAATACAATTTGCTAATAGGATGGTAACTTATGAGATATGTAGAGAATGCCAGCAGGGAGGGAGGGAGGGAGGGAGGGAGGGAGGGAGGGAGGTTTGTCGCTAGGAATTCGTTCATAACAACTCATTAGGCCTTGCTTTGAAAGCCGTGCTCTTGAAAGCGTTAGGGCTAACGTCTTCTCTTTTTAGACACTGTGGGAGCTTGTTAAACAGCCTATAACCAAGTTGGAAGGGTCCCTTCCATACCTTAGTGTGCCTGACGGGTCCCAAGTGAATGTCACTCCTCCGTGTGCAATGATGGTGAACCTCATAATTTTTAAACCCCACTCCCTCCCTCCTGACATAAATTAGTAATTCTAATGTATATAAAGAGCAGGGAGAGTGAGGGAAAAAGGGTTGGCACTTCGTCCGTTTTTCTAACAAGCTCGCACCATCAACACAGTTACTTAGAAGGGCAAGAAAGAATATCAGATCACTTATTTTCCGCCTTTTCTCAACATCGTGCAGTTTCAAACTAGATAGTGGACAAGGATCGCGAATCGGATTTAGGGGGGGGGGGGGGGTCACAAGTTGTTTTTAAGTTTAAAAGGTAATTTTTTTTGTTGAAGTAGTAGAATTTTATTCTTTTTTTTTTACTTTTATGAATTTACTCATTTAGGAGGGAGGGGGGGTCAGGTCCCCCCGTGGATCCGCCATTGATAGTTGAAGCACAAAAGGAATATTGTTAGAGTCTAAACCTATCTTACCTCCAACCTAAGAAATCTACGATATATTTTACCGAGATAATCTATTTGATACATTTGGTACGGTCGCCACACAATTGAACAATATTCGGTAACTAAACTAAATTTTGTATCTATACAAACAAACATATTGCGGCTTGTGCCTACACGCTCCCCCACCCCGTAGCCCGAGAGTTTTTTTTTAGTTTAGGCACGAGCCGTTATATGTTTGTTTGTTTGTATAGATACTAAATTTAATTTTAATAGATATTTAATGGTAATTTTATAGAAACACAGGGCTATAATAAGGTGTGTACCGAAGCTTAGTACTGCTAAATATTTACGGTACACTTGTTAAATCAAAACCAATAAAATTAGCGTGAGCCCCAATTAAATTATTCAGCTCTGGAGGGGGAGCAGCTTCCCTACCCTATCAGTGGCGGCTCGTGGGGATATAAATTGGTGAGGCACAGCATACAAAAATAAAAGTTTGAGGAGACTTACCAAAAATTTTAGTTTTTTTTTTGTTTTTCTCAAAAACGGTAAGTTTTATCAGCTAAGTTTGCTGACCAAAGCTGTAGATCTTAAAATTCTCCATAAAGAAGGTTACTATCATTTTTTTTCTAAGGGCCACCATTCCTGAGATATCGCATATAGAGGCAGTGTCTGGCGGGTGTCTCATAGGCTCATCATTGAGCTGGGTGCAGCGAATATTCTGAGTATGTATCTTCACACTGTTTGAGCCTTCTACAACTCGAATTCGTGCCTGTCTTCTAGCAATGGAGAGGCAGTCGGCAATGGTCCCTCTGCATCGTTATAGCTAGTTGTTGTGAATTTTGGAGCTAGTTAAGCTCATGGTTCTTTTTCGCGGTATTTTTTAAGTTCTAATTGCCTCTTCTAGAATTTGATTAACCTACATTTCCTAATTAAAAATCTTACTCTTTTTCAGTCGAATTATTTGGAAAATTAGGTGAGGCACTGCCTCAGTTGCCTCCAAGGGCGGATTTTGCCTCCAATTTAGGGGGGGAGGGGTCAGCGGGCAGATTCAGTGGATTATAACATTAAAAAACATTATTATTTTTAATTCCCAGACCCCCTGACCCCCCCCCCCCCCCTAAAATCCGCCCTTGGTTGCCTCCAAGGCGAGCCGCCACTGTACCCTATCAGTTGTCAGTGTCTTCCTCCCATGGGTGAATTGCATACTAATATTTCGAGGCTATCCATATTCACTTTGTAGTACTTCGTCATAGCAAATAAAAGAAAATAACTTTGTCAAGGATTACTAAAAAAATGATTTTTTTAGTAATAGTTGACAAAGTTCTTTTCTTTTATTTACTTGGTCTCTCAGCATTACACCGCAGAATCTTCTTAGCATTCGCATTTCTGTGAATCACATTTTCCTCAAACTTTCGTAAACAATTGAATTAATACCATCACGTGACATGGTATTATATTAACCCCGGTATTACTATCGCCATGGTCGGGCTGCAGGAGAGCCGTCGGTTCTCCTCATGCACGTGTATGTTGTCTTTGCCTATGCCCAGCAGCAATGGAATCAATGGATCATGTATATTAAAGTATAAGTAGGAAAGCAATAAGGCAGTCACCGTGCAGTCTATATTTATTTTAATTTATTTTACCTTATGCCATATTCATTTATTGTACAAAGCGCACTATTTTTTATTTGCACTAATGTAAGATTTTGACTGTTTCTACTTTGTAACTATTTTGTAACTGCAAAGGCTTTCACGGGCCTAGTCGAATGAAGAACCAGTAGAATCCGGGCTGATGGGCCGTGGCCGTAGCGCTACGGAGCCACTGAGGTACAACTTTCGAAGTCTACGCGGCGCCACTGAAGATGTCAGATGTTGACGAAACGTTTGGAAGTTCACTTTCATTTCGACCACGGCCCATCAGCCTGGATTCTACTGGTTCTTCATTTGTAACTATTGGCTGCACCACGCTACCACGTGCAAAAAAAGAACACCCAGTGAGGGATCCCAATAATCTACATTGCTGCAGATACTGTATGCAATGCATTATCTAGGAACTAAATAAATGAATAAATAAATAAAAATTGATTCTTTTTGTTCTATTACTAAGCCAACCTAGCAAAGTTAGGGCTATAAAGCCCTCTCTCAGACTCAACTTCGACTTCGATCGCCAGGTGGTAGCGTGCATGTACTTGTGCAAGTCTCTACACGCCATGCGATCGGAGACGTTTCGTAACTCGACACAAGTACCTATTAGGTAACTTAGTGAGGCGACTGAAGAGGTCAGTCGGATACATTCATTGAATTGTTTGTATGCGATTAACCTTTTTTTTAAATAAAAAATAAACTAGGAAGACTCGGGACTGCCTGCTTAATTACATGGCCTCCGAAGCATGACCAGAAAATGAAGCAAGTATGGGACTCAAACCAACAACCTTTCGGGTGAAAGTTGGAGTCTGTACCACTACTCTACATGTCCTGATAACTAAATGCTTATTATAATTATTATTCTGAGTATTATTACGTATATTGAAGTTCTGACATTTGGTTTCCAAGGGTTGATTTCATTTATGGAACAATTTCATTACCCGTGGGCCGTGTTTGTCACTGTTTCACTCCCCGCCCCCTCGATTTCCCCTCCATCTTTCCTCTCTTTCTCCCTCCCCCCGCCCCTTCTCATGATCTCCGTGAAAATCTGCCCCTTTTCGCAAACCGCAACGATTTTTCTACAGTTTTCACAGCGGTAGACGGGTTGGAATTCAGACAAGAGATTGAGAGCCATAGACAGTGGTAAATATTGTGGTAAATTTGTAGTTCCATGGCAAATATTAGTTCTATGGATTAATTTCGGTTATCTCGACTTTCCCTGTCCCAAAGCACTGCATTGATCAACGGGACGATTGCATAGTCAAAAACGGGCAGACCAATATAATACAACACTGTAATAATGGCAGGGTATGAAAAGTTTTGGGGCATGAATTATCCATAATTTCTTAAAAATATTTCTTAAAACATTTCTTAAAAATAAATATTAATATTTTATTTATAACCGAAGTTTTGCTTGGGAAAGCAACCTGTTCGGCTTTGTAACTCTATTTATCACCTAAAACATGCTAGAAGTTAGAAAGCAGCGATGGGAAGGTTCCGCAGAAATATTATTTTGGGTAATTTTTCATGATAACTGTATCTTTTTTATTATTTGCTTTAGAACCAACCTATCAAGGAGGAAGCAACCTAGTGGGGATTTTTTAAATTTATAACAACTACAGTAGAGTAGAAAGGGGGTTTCTGGCGCTTATCCCACCCCCCGTCGTGCTATCCCATCTATCCCCCGCGGGTGGTCTATCTATTTTTGTGTGTTACCCCTCGTGGGTGGTCTGAGGTTCTGGCGCTTACCCCACCCCCTGTCGAGCTACCCATCTACCCCACCCCCCGTCATGCTACCCCTCGTGGGTGGTCTGAGGTTCTGGCGCTTATCCCCCCCGTCGAGACCCGTGGGTGGTCTTTCTATGGCACCATGATCGTTTTTTTTTTTTTTTTTTTTTATAATTACTAATTTGTGAGATAGAGTTATATATATATATATATATATTTTTTTTATTTTTATTTTTTTTATTTATTATTTTTTTTTTTATGGTGTAATTGAATTAAAACATTTCTTTCTTCTTCTTCTTTCTTCTTCGTGGGTGGTCTTTCTATGGCACTATGATTGTTTTTTTTTTATAACCCAGGTAAACATAAGCTAAATATAGACACCCGTAGTATTTAAAAACCTTAAAATAAATTAATATAAATTTTTTTTATCAGCTATATTTACATCGATGAACACGCTTGAGCTAATGCATAATGTTTAGTACACTACATTGAGTAAACATAAGCTAAATATAGACACCCATAGTATTTAAAGACCGTAAAATAAATTAATATAAGTTTTTTCTTAATTATTTATTATCAGCTAAATTTACATCGATGACCACGCTTGAGCTAATGCATAATGTTAAGTACACTACAATAAGTAAACATAAGCTAAATATAGACACCCATAGTATTTAAAGACCGTAAAATAAATTAATATAAGTTTTTTTCTTAATTATTTATTATCAGATAAATTTACATCGGTGAACACGATTGTGCTAATTAATAATGTTAAGTACACTACATTAAGTAAACATAAGCTAAATATAGACACCCATAGTATTTGAAGACCGTTAAATAAATTAATATAAGTTTTTTTCTTATTAATTTTTATCAGCAATATTTACATCGATGAACACGCTTGAGCTAATGCATAATGTTTAGTACACTACATTGAGTAAACATAAGCTAAATATAGACACCCATAGTATTTAAAGACCGTAAAATAAATTAATATAAGTTTTTTCTTAATTATTTATTATCAGCTAAATTTACATCGATGACCACGCTTGAGCTAATGCATAATGTTAAGTACACTACATTGAGTAAAGATAAGCTAAATATAGACACCCATAGTATTTAAAAACCTTAAAATAAGTTAATATAAGTTTTTTCTTATTAATTTTTTTTTTTTTATCAGCTACATTTACATCGATGAACACGCTTGAGCTAATGCATAATGTTTAGTACACTACATTGAGTAAAGATAAGATAAATATAGACACCCATAGTATTTAAAAACCTTAAAATAAATTAATATAAGTTTTTTCTTATTAATTTTTTATCAGCTACATTTACATCGACGAACACGCTTGAGCTAATGGGAGACAGGGATAGATAGACCAGTGAGGGTGAGCGCCATTGAATAATGCACATATTAATTACCTAATTTGAAACAGTGGACTACCCACGAATGATAGACGGTAAGGGTGGGACTAGGCGTTGCACTCAGTATCTTAAAAGAAATGTATTAATCCCACAATAGGTGTTCAATATACCCACCAGCCATGTTTATAAAAATGAATTTTCAATAATCCCAACTAAGTCTCAGTTTCTCACAATGGGTGTGCAATATACCAGGCAGTCGTGTTTTCTATGTTAGATTTAGTTACATTGGGCTAGGACAGGTTAAGTTATAATATTAGGCTAGGTTAAATTTTTATATCAAGTTAGGGTAGGTTACATTGGATTAGGATAGGCCAGATTAGGTTACATTGGGTTAGGTTAGCTGTTTACCTAGATTAAATTCATCATTTTTTTAACAAAAATATTTTTATATCAAATAAATATGATGTTAAGTTAGGTTACATTGAATTAGGATAGGTTAGATTAGGTTACATTGGGTAAGGATAGGTTGAGTTAGCCACAAACAAGCTATTAATAAATCTACCCCTCGCTGACAGTCCATTGTAAGCTAAAGTGATTTTTGTTTTCGTAAATCTATCCAACACTTAGGTTGAAGCATGGTCATTATCGCATTATAGATATGTCTTAGGTTTAAAAGTTTGTTTTAAGTGATTGTATGTAAAGACATTGTTTATGAGGGAAGATTTTACTGATCATAATAATAATTGCACAATTATGAGCGGAGGAGCACTATCTAACGAGGGGAACTTTGTATGCAAACATCTATAGCTCTAGATGGTGTTGTAAAATAATACAATTATAAAAACATAACCATACGTCATGATCCCGTTGTATATTTACATAATATGGAAGGTGAGGTTGATTCAATTACAACTGAAAACATAAAACTTTTTAAAGTGATTAAATGGTATAAAGGACAAGTCCCGTGCTGGGCAATTAATAAATCTATCCAACGCACAGGTTTAAGGGAAGTATTGATTTAGTAAACAGATAACCGTGTGCAGATTCAAACCTGTTGAGAATCACCAGGTGCACTCAGTACACCCATCACACCAGGGGGTCCATTGTAAGCTAAGTGAATTTTGTTTTTGCATCAGTTGCACCCGGCAATGATAAAAACTATACTGAAGCATGGTTTCTTGCTAAAAACGAACAACTTCTCCTCACTGATGACTCCACAATAAAATATCAACAAATAAACAAACAACATTTACAATATTAAAAATGGTAGGGGGGGGGGGCCTTTAAAAGCAAAAGTGAACATTACAATAGCAAATACAAGTAAAGAAAAAATGTACGAATTAAGTAAAAAAAAAATTTTTTAAACGTTAATAGAAAAACAATTGTGCAGGCAGATAACTGAAGTAATGTAGGCTAATAATAAAATATTGGTTGACAATCGACACTGAGAGAACATCCACTTTACAGTATGTATCCCAATTTTCATTAAGTCTAGTTGCTAAGTAGGGACGTGATGTTATTGGGGTTGGAAGAAATTAGGTATTTTATGTGTCTTGAAACTTGTTATGCTGACGGAGTCCTTTATGTTGTCCGGTAGGGAATTGTACAATGGAATAGACTTATACATAATATGCGAATGCATAAAGTGTTCCGTATTCGGTTTCAAAGTTTTTAGGTTGCGTCCGGTACCAAGTCTGGTATTAATGTTATGATGGACGAAATCAAATTGCCCAAGAATGGTTTTTGCCCTTTTTAAATCGAAAAAGTAGAAGTTGTTTTGCACATAGCAATGGCAATGGGAGGGCATTGAATTCCTGAAAAAGAAGATTTGAAGGGTAGCGGCGAGGCTTCCCTATAGCTACCCTGATGGCTATTCTTACATCAGTTTCTAGGGAGCATATTTACATTGGATTAGGTTAGCTGTTTACCTAGATTACATTCATCACAGCGAAACATGTCATGTAGGTAAACCTTCTCCCCATGCACTCTCACACCTCATGCAGAGATCTGCTCATATTGATCAAAGCCATCTGTATATATGTGCAGGCATATTTGTATAATAATTGTACATTAGCTTATGTGTCGGAAATAAACGAATTCTCTTTTATTTCCTGATTTCAAAATTTTTATAGTTACCGCGCCATGTTTTTATAGGCTAAAGATTGAATGACCTATTGCATTATATATGCACCGGTACTATGTGTACTTAACACGAACATGTATGCACCATATCTTAGCTATGGCGATTTGGGTAATTTGTATCTAATAAAAATTTGCAATTTACCGTTCCTATATAAATATGTTAGAATTGACCTTCTTGCTTACATTACATACCGTACTTATTATTTATTCGATATTTTGGTTTGATAGGTAAAACATGTTTCACTTAGGCGGCTATTCCACTTGTCAATATACAGATTTATGCATCAATAATAAGTCTCTACCATATTATAACTTAATTTATAACCGATAAGGCGCTTATTCCACCAACATCAATAGTGATAGTAAATGTTGTATTGAAATGGATTTCTTAGTTGATTTTGGGACAGATGAAAGCTAATTTTACTAATGAATTTTTTTTTTTTTTTTTGATGTAGATTTTTTTTTTATGAACTCAGGAAGGCTGTTATATAATGGAACTGATAGGTAAATGTGAGAATGTGTGAAAAGGGTAGTGTTATGATTGGGGATCTGAAGATTGCGACCAACACCAAGTCCAGTATAGCTAAAACTATGGAAGAATATATAGCCTTCAGTATTGGAGAGTTATGCTTTTAAGACACTTACCAATTTATGGCCTCCTCATTAGATTCAGTAGTTAAAAATCTTGTTGATGCGGATAAAAATAAATTTAAAATTATGAAAACATGTTTTGTGGATGAAAAATTAGACTTGATGTTGAGGAAGGGTGTCTTCCCCTATGAATATATAACGCACGAGTCACAATTTAATGAGGAACACTTACCTACAATCATTGCATTTTTAGTCAATTAACTCAAGAGTGGATTTCACAAGAAAAATATGAACATGCTCAAAAGGTGTGGAATGCTTTTGATATAAAGAATTTAGAAGAATACCAAGACTTGAATGTATTAAACAACACCCTTCTCTTTTGCGATGTTTTTGAAGCCTTTAGAGCCTAATGTTTTGAAAACGATAACCTCGAAATTTGTCACATGTACACTGCACCAGGGCTAGCTCTTCAGAGCTGTCTGAAAATATTAGTGGGTTTCGCTGGATGGAGGAGGAAGAAATCAAAAAATTTTAATGTAATGCTCGCACCTAATGAGGACGATGGTGGGTTCATATTACATGTGGACTTGGAATATCCACAAAAATTACATGATTTACATAATGAATACCCACTAGCAGCTGAACATTGTGTTGTAACTTCAGACATGATTTCTCCATATTGCAAGGAATTTCTCGCTGAAAATAATATATCTTTAACATCCACCATCTCAATGCTAATTCCCAACTTAAACGATAAACACAACTATATAATACATTATCGAAATTTGAAGCAATGTTTAGAATTGGCATTAAAATTAAAAATGTATACATAAAATTTTAGCTTTTAAGCAAAGCGCTTGGATGCGACCCTTTATCGATTTTAATTAGCTTGTAATGATTTCGAGAACAAAAGTATGGTGATAAATGATGAAATTCGCATACCAATCCATCAACAAGATATACTTATTACTCTACCATGTGAAAGCCGACTGCATATTGAAGGTGTGCTGGAAAAAGGTGTGACAACAATTGCTTATCAAGGTGAAGACTGGCTTAGCGCTAATGCTATGGCACACTTATTCTCCGAAATATGCTATGAACTCAATGGAATAACTGTTGATCATGTGCGAAACCCTGTGCGAATGATTTCTTCAAGTGAAAAACCACGGTTTGCTATTATTGGCTTCCAAGCAGCACGAGCAGATGATATTTGAAAGACGCTACTGCCTTCGATCAATGTGCTGTACGACAAATGCAACTATTCCTCGGCTCAGAATGCTATCCATACCATCCGCTACAGGCGAACTTCAACAAAAAGGTTGTTGCTGTATTGTATGAACATTTTCTCAATTTCCGGAAACAATACTACATGCAGGATGAAGCATCCCCGAACGTTTCCCGGGTCATTATCGCATTATAGATATGTCTTAGGTTTAAAAGTTTGTTTTAAGTGATTGTATGTAAAGACATTGATTTCTTTTAAAATATGTGTATTATAAAATTTGTATATCATAAAATGGTTTACATTCGTTTAGCTCATGGTCATTATTGTATTATAGATAAGTCTTAGGCTTAAAAGCTTGTTTTAAGTGATTGTATGAAAAGACATTGATTTCTTTTAAAATATGTGTATTATAAAATTTGTATATCATAAAATGGTTTACATTCATTTACAATAGTTGATGTACAATACCAGTTAAAGGTACATATTCATATAAGCAGTCGCTGATGAGTAGACAGTCCCTTTATTTGCCATGCAGACAACCCTTTATATATTGGAGTGCATAAGGTCGGTGGCCATTTCAGTCCCCCTCGCATTAAGATTATGACACATCGCTATTAATTCAGGTACGCCGATATAATAAGTGCACTCAGCA
>OZ020492.1:17993623-18122549 GCA_963971405.1 Psococerastis gibbosa | reverse complement strand
TAATTCAATGTAACCTAACTTAACATCATATTTATTTGATATAAAAAATATTTTTGTTAAAAAAATGATGAATGTAATCTAGGTAAACAGCTAACCTAATCCAATGTAACCTAATCTGGCCTATCCTAATCCAATGTAACCTAATCTAACCTATCCTAATTCAATGTAACCTAACTTAACATTATATTTATTTGATATAAAAAATATTTTTGTTAAAAAAAAAATGATGAATTTAATCTAGGTAAACAGCTAACCTAACCTAAGATTAGGTTACATTGGATTAGGTTAGCTGTTTACCTAGATTACATTCATCATTTTTTTAACAAAAATATTTTTTATATCAAATAAATATGATGTTAAGTTAGGTTACATTGAATTAGGATAGGTTAGATTAGGTTACATTGGGTTAGGATAGGTTAAGTTAGCCGCTAACTTAACCTTAAAGCTTAAAACTAAACCTTAAAGCTTAAAGCTTAATGTAACCTAATCTGGCCTATCCTAATCCAATGTAACCTACCCTAACTTGATATAAAAATTTAACCTAGCCTAATATTATAACTTAACCTGTCCTAGCCCAATGTAACTAAATCTAACATAGAAAACACGACTGCCTGGTATATTGCACACCTATTGTGAGAAACTGAGACTTAGTTGGGATTATTGAAAATTCATTTTTATAAACACGGCTGGTGGGTATATTGAACACCTATTGTGGGATTAATACATTTCTTTTAAGATGCTGAGTGCACTTATTATATCGGCGTACCTGAATTAATAGCGATGTGTCATAATCTTAATGCGAGGGGGACTGAAATGGCCACCGACCTTATGCACTCCAATATATAAAGGGTTGTCTGCATGGCAAATAAAGGGACTGTCTACTCATCAGCGACTGCTTATATGAATATGTACCTTTAACTGGTATTGTACATCAACTATTGTAAATGAATGTAAACCATTTTATGATATACAAATTTTATAATACACATATTTTAAAAGAAATCAATGTCTTTTCATACAATCACTTAAAACAAGCTTTTAAGCCTAAGACTTATCTATAATACAATAATGACCATGAGCTAAACGAATGTAAACCATTTTATGATATACAAATTTTATAATACACATATTTTAAAAGAAATCAATGTCTTTACATACAATCACTTAAAACAAACTTTTAAACCTAAGACATATCTATAATGCGATAATGACCCGGGAAACGTTCGGGGATGCTTCATCCTGCATGTAGTATTGTTTCCGGAAATTGAGAAAATGTTCATACAATACAGCAACAACCTTTTTGTTGAAGTTCGCCTGTAGCGGATGGTATGGATAGCATTCTGAGCCGAGGAATAGTTGCATTTGTCGTACAGCACATTGATCGAAGGCAGTAGCGTCTTTCAAATATCATCTGCTCGTGCTGCTTGGAAGCCAATAATAGCAAACCGTGGTTTTTCACTTGAAGAAATCATTCGCACAGGGTTTCGCACATGATCAACAGTTATTCCATTGAGTTCATAGCATATTTCGGAGAATAAGTGTGCCATAGCATTAGCGCTAAGCCAGTCTTCACCTTGATAAGCAATTGTTGTCACACCTTTTTCCAGCACACCTTCAATATGCAGTCGGCTTTCACATGGTAGAGTAATAAGTATATCTTGTTGATGGATTGGTATGCGAATTTCATCATTTATCACCATACTTTTGTTCTCGAAATCATTACAAGCTAATTAAAATCGATAAAGGGTCGCATCCAAGCGCTTTGCTTAAAAGCTAAAATTTTATGTATACATTTTTAATTTTAATGCCAATTCTAAACATTGCTTCAAATTTCGATAATGTATTATATAGTTGTGTTTATCGTTTAAGTTGGGAATTAGCATTGAGATGGTGGATGTTAAAGATATATTATTTTCAGCGAGAAATTCCTTGCAATATGGAGAAATCATGTCTGAAGTTACAACACAATGTTCAGCTGCTAGTGGGTATTCATTATGTAAATCATGTAATTTTTGTGGATATTCCAAGTCCACATGTAATATGAACCCACCATCGTCCTCATTAGGTGCGAGCATTACATTAAAATTTTTTGATTTCTTCCTCCTCCATCCAGCGAAACCCACTAATATTTTCAGACAGCTCTGAAGAGCTAGCCCTGGTGCAGTGTACATGTGACAAATTTCGAGGTTATCGTTTTCAAAACATTAGGCTCTAAAGGCTTCAAAAACATCGCAAAAGAGAAGGGTGTTGTTTAATACATTCAAGTCTTGGTATTCTTCTAAATTCTTTATATCAAAAGCATTCCACACCTTTTGAGCATGTTCATATTTTTCTTGTGAAATCCACTCTTGAGTTAATTGACTAAAAATGCAATGATTGTAGGTAAGTGTTCCTCATTAAATTGTGACTCGTGCGTTATATATTCATAGGGGAAGACACCCTTCCTCAACATCAAGTCTAATTTTTCATCCACAAAACATGTTTTCATAATTTTAAATTTATTTTTATCCGCATCAACAAGATTTTTAACTACTGAATCTAATGAGGAGGCCATAAATTGGTAAGTGTCTTAAAAGCATAACTCTCCAATACTGAAGGCTATATATTCTTCCATAGTTTTAGCTATACTGGACTTGGTGTTGGTCGCAATCTTCAGATCCCCAATCATAACACTACCCTTTTCACACATTCTCACATTTACCTATCAGTTCCATTATATAACAGCCTTCCTGAGTTCATAAAAAAAAAATCTACATCAAAAAAAAAAAAAAAAATTCATTAGTAAAATTAGCTTTCATCTGTCCCAAAATCAACTAAGAAATCCATTTCAATACAACATTTACTATCACTATTGATGTTGGTGGAATAAGCGCCTTATCGGTTATAAATTAAGTTATAATATGGTAGAGACTTATTATTGATGCATAAATCTGTATATTGACAAGTGGAATAGCCGCCTAAGTGAAACATGTTTTACCTATCAAACCAAAATATCGAATAAATAATAAGTACGGTATGTAATGTAAGCAAGAAGGTCAATTCTAACATATTTATATAGGAACGGTAAATTGCAAATTTTTATTAGATACAAATTACCCAAATCGCCATAGCTAAGATATGGTGCATACATGTTCGTGTTAAGTACACATAGTACCGGTGCATATATAATGCAATAGGTCATTCAATCTTTAGCCTATAAAAACATGGCGCGGTAACTATAAAAATTTTGAAATCAGGAAATAAAAGAGAATTCGTTTATTTCCGACACATAAGCTAATGTACAATTATTATACAAATATGCCTGCACATATATACAGATGGCTTTGATCAATATGAGCAGATCTCTGCATGAGGTGTGAGAGTGCATGGGGAGAAGGTTTACCTACATGACATGTTTCGCTGTGATGAATGTAATCTAGGTAAACAGCTAACCTAATCCAATGTAAATATGCTCCCTAGAAACTGATGTAAGAATAGCCATCAGGGTAGCTATAGGGAAGCCTCGCCGCTACCCTTCAAATCTTCTTTTTCAGGAATTCAATGCCCTCCCATTGCCATTGCTATGTGCAAAACAACTTCTACTTTTTCGATTTAAAAAGGGCAAAAACCATTCTTGGGCAATTTGATTTCGTCCATCATAACATTAATACCAGACTTGGTACCGGACGCAACCTAAAAACTTTGAAACCGAATACGGAACACTTTATGCATTCGCATATTATGTATAAGTCTATTCCATTGTACAATTCCCTACCGGACAACATAAAGGACTCCGTCAGCATAACAAGTTTCAAGACACATAAAATACCTAATTTCTTCCAACCCCAATAACATCACGTCCCTACTTAGCAACTAGACTTAATGAAAATTGGGATACATACTGTAAAGTGGATGTTCTCTCAGTGTCGATTGTCAACCAATATTTTATTATTAGCCTACATTACTTCAGTTATCTGCCTGCACAATTGTTTTTCTATTAACGTTTAAAAAATTTTTTTTTTACTTAATTCGTACATTTTTTCTTTACTTGTATTTGCTATTGTAATGTTCACTTTTGCTTTTAAAGGCCCCCCCCCCTACCATTTTTAATATTGTAAATGTTGTTTGTTTATTTGTTGATATTTTATTGTGGAGTCATCAGTGAGGAGAAGTTGTTCGTTTTTAGCAAGAAACCATGCTTCAGTATAGTTTTTATCATTGCCGGGTGCAACTGATGCAAAAACAAAATTCACTTAGCTTACAATGGACCCCCTGGTGTGATGGGTGTACTGAGTGCACCTGGTGATTCTCAACAGGTTTGAATCTGCACACGGTTATCTGTTTACTAAATCAATACTTCCCTTAAACCTGTGCGTTGGATAGATTTATTAATTGCCCAGCACGGGACTTGTCCTTTATACCATTTAATCACTTTAAAAAGTTTTATGTTTTCAGTTGTAATTGAATCAACCTCACCTTCCATATTATGTAAATATACAACGGGATCATGACGTATGGTTATGTTTTTATAATTGTATTATTTTACAACACCATCTAGAGCTATAGATGTTTGCATACAAAGTTCCCCTCGTTAGATAGTGCTCCTCCGCTCATAATTGTGCAATTATTATTATGATCAGTAAAATCTTCCCTCATAAACAATGTCTTTACATACAATCACTTAAAACAAACTTTTAAACCTAAGACATATCTATAATGCGATAATGACCATGCTTCAACCTAAGTGTTGGATAGATTTACGAAAACAAAAATCACTTTAGCTTACAATGGACTGTCAGCGAGGGGTAGATTTATTAATAGCTTGTTTGTGGCTAACTCAACCTATCCTTACCCAATGTAACCTAATCTAACCTATCCTAATTCAATGTAACCTAACTTAACATCATATTTATTTGATATAAAAATATTTTTGTTAAAAAAATGATGAATTTAATCTAGGTAAACAGCTAACCTAACCCAATGTAACCTAATCTGGCCTATCCTAATCCAATGTAACCTACCCTAACTTGATATAAAAATTTAACCTAGCCTAATATTATAACTTAACCTGTCCTAGCCCAATGTAACTAAATCTAACATAGAAAACACGACTGCCTGGTATATTGCACACCCATTGTGAGAAACTGAGACTTAGTTGGGATTATTGAAAATTCATTTTTATAAACATGGCTGGTGGGTATATTGAACACCTATTGTGGGATTAATACATTTCTTTTAAGATACTGAGTGCAACGCCTAGTCCCACCCTTACCGTCTATCATTCGTGGGTAGTCCACTGTTTCAAATTAGGTAATTAATATGTGCATTATTCAATGGCGCTCACCCTCACTGGTCTATCTATCCCTGTCTCCCATTAGCTCAAGCGTGTTCGTCGATGTAAATGTAGCTGATAAAAAATTAATAAGAAAAAACTTATATTAATTTATTTTAAGGTTTTTAAATACTATGGGTGTCTATATTTATCTTATCTTTACTCAATGTAGTGTACTAAACATTATGCATTAGCTCAAGCGTGTTCATCGATGTAAATGTAGCTGATAAAAAAAAAAAAATTAATAAGAAAAAACTTATATTAACTTATTTTAAGGTTTTTAAATACTATGGGTGTCTATATTTAGCTTATCTTTACTCAATGTAGTGTACTTAACATTATGCATTAGCTCAAGCGTGGTCATCGATGTAAATTTAGCTGATAATAAATAATTAAGAAAAAACTTATATTAATTTATTTTACGGTCTTTAAATACTATGGGTGTCTATATTTAGCTTATGTTTACTCAATGTAGTGTACTAAACATTATGCATTAGCTCAAGCGTGTTCATCGATGTAAATATTGCTGATAAAAATTAATAAGAAAAAAACTTATATTAATTTATTTAACGGTCTTCAAATACTATGGGTGTCTATATTTAGCTTATGTTTACTTAATGTAGTGTACTTAACATTATTAATTAGCACAATCGTGTTCACCGATGTAAATTTATCTGATAATAAATAATTAAGAAAAAAACTTATATTAATTTATTTTACGGTCTTTAAATACTATGGGTGTCTATATTTAGCTTATGTTTACTTATTGTAGTGTACTTAACATTATGCATTAGCTCAAGCGTGGTCATCGATGTAAATTTAGCTGATAATAAATAATTAAGAAAAAACTTATATTAATTTATTTTACGGTCTTTAAATACTATGGGTGTCTATATTTAGCTTATGTTTACTCAATGTAGTGTACTAAACATTATGCATTAGCTCAAGCGTGTTCATCGATGTAAATATAGCTGATAAAAAAAATTTATATTAATTTATTTTAAGGTTTTTAAATACTACGGGTGTCTATATTTAGCTTATGTTTACCTGGGTTATAAAAAAAAAACAATCATAGCGCCATAGAAAGACCACCCACGAAGAAGAAAGAAGAAGAAGAAAGAAATGTTTTAATTCAATTACACCATAAAAAAAAAATAATAAATAAAAAAAATAAAAATAAAAAAAATATATATATATATATATATAACTCTATCTCACAAATTAGTAATTATAAAAAAAAAAAAAAAAAAAACGATCATGGTGCCATAGAAAGACCACCCACGGGTCTCGACGGGGGGGATAAGCGCCAGAACCTCAGACCACCCACGAGGGGTAGCATGACGGGGGGTGGGGTAGATGGGTAGCTCGACAGGGGGTGGGGTAAGCGCCAGAACCTCAGACCACCCACGAGGGGTAACACACAAAAATAGATAGACCACCCGCGGGGGATAGATGGGATAGCACGACGGGGGGTGGGATAAGCGCCAGAAACCCCCTTTCTACTCTACTAACTACAGTTTCTGCGAATTTATAGAAATGGTAGGAGCTGTATTTGAGAAAGTATTTTTGGCCGTTTTTGAGGTTTAGAAATTATAAAAATACAAAAATTGTCCCGAGTTATAACTTTTATAATCCTACATGCCAAATTTCATCAATATCCATTGAGTGGTAAGTCCACAAATCGAAGAAATATATAAGTAAAAAAATAAATAAGGACTTTTTGTTGTATTACTAAGCGAACCTAGCGGAGTTAGGGCTATAAAGTCAGAGTCTGTACCACTACTCTAAATATCCCGACATCGTTGATGTTTATCACCCCGGTGTTTGAAATACGGTAGTATTCAGTATTTTTTTGATTATTTGTTTATTTTCCCCGTTTCATTAATTTTTTAAAATTTAAATGCTATTCGTTAAAATTTTCAACCAAAATTGATTTATTAGTAAATTAGGCATCTGCCAAATTTGTTATAAGTAACACGAATAGTCTGTCGCAAAATATGTCTTTATTTCTCTGTTGACTCTGATAGTAGCTCATTATTTTGGATAAAGCTTGAAAACGCACGACGGAGGAGAGATTTAATGGACTTTGCCTGTTGTACGTTCATAAAAATATTGTTATCAAGCCGGATGAAGTTTTGACCGAATTTGCTAAGGAAAAACGAAAGCTTCAATTTAACAGAAAATGTTATTATTATTATTTTTTTAATAAATCGTTTGTTCACGGCTTTACCGTATTTTCAGCATTTTATTGAACAATTTACAGTAGTGTTACGGACTCTGACTTTCACCAGAAAGGCTGTTGGTTTGAGGCCCACACTTTACTACACTCCCCGGTCCTTCCTTACTGAGTGTTTGGGGGGGGGGGGGGGCTCTACAACCCTGACTCCACTAGCCTGACTCAGTAATAGACCAAAAAGTCTTAATTTGTTCACTTATTTAACAATTAGATACAATCTCTAATTTGTTTTTACTTATGTTACCCCTCTTAAAATATGGGCTCGATTTGCCCTTGTTTGTGTGAACCTTTGACCTAGTTTGTACCATTGCAGCAGTAACAATAATATTATTTGCTCCTGCAGTTGTTACTTGAATGCTAAAAGGTTACTTTTAAACGACATCTGAATTCAGTAATTCCAAGAAATTAGCTTTCTAGCACAAAACCCGTTACATGGTTCCACGCTTTCCCTTTCCCATTTTTGAATATGTAATTACGTAAACCTGTTATCAAAGCAACGGCCTGGAAATTTCTAGGAAAATCAATTTAGCTCCGACAGAATGGTGCTTGCACAACCTATAGTTCCAGCATCACCTGCATGGATCGATGGACCATCAATGGATTTTTATATTCAGTTCCATAATACAGGAGGGAAAAATATTATTTTTTTTTTTGCCACAAAGCTTGTCATCAGGATGAGACTGTCTATTATAACAACGCGGTTTGCATTAAAACACGGTTTAAAAAAAATCGATTTAGGGGCAGACTATTTTCAATTTTAACTGTAGTATATTATGGTATATAGTAGCCACTTCACTGACGTTGAAGAGGCAACCTCCTGGTTATATCCGAAATTAGTTTTTTATATTATTATTTTTGGCTTATGAGCTATACAGTCAATTTTATTGCTTTCCAATTTATACGTAGTATAAGCTTTGTGATGGTAGAAATGTTCGATTCCGAGATTTCAATGGATTTACACGTTTTCAAGTCCCAGGAACCAAAAAAATGTGTTTTTTACGAAATGCCTGTCTGTCTGTAGTTCTGTCTGTTCATCGATTTCCGGGCAAACTACTCGGTCGATTTTGATGAAATTTGGCATGTACAAAAGTCATACCTCGGGACAATTTTTTTTATTTTGGGCCAATTCATTTTTATTCTCAAAAAACTAACCTAAGTTGAAGAGGTAACCTCGTCGTCCAGTCAATCCAGTTTCTGTTTTAAATCCCTCAAGTGCCCCCCGTTAAAGATTGAATAATCCTGAACCATATATAAGGCAAATGCTATCTTAATAATTAGTTGAGAAACGACAGACATTTAAAGTAAACGTCTTTTTTTAAAGAAGTTGGAAAACCCTATGATACCTTGCACGCGTAACTTAGAAATTTACGAAAATTTCATGAAAAGTCCCTAATTTGCTGTAGATCAACATCAAGCTAGAGTCATAATTTCATTAAGAATATCCATAGTGCGCGTATCTTAGAAATCTACGAAAATTTCATGAAAAGTCCCTAATTTGCCGTATATCAACATCAAGCTAGAGTCATAATTTCATTAAGAATATCCATAGTGCGCGCGTATCTTAGAAATCTACGAAAATTTTATGAAGAGTTCCTAATTTGCCGAAGATCAACATCCAAAGTCATAATTTCATTAAGAATATCCATAGTGCACGCGTATCTTAGAAATCTACGAAAATTTCATGAAAAGTCCCTAATTTGCCGGAGATCAACATCAAGCTAGAGTCATAATTTCATTAAGAATATCCATAGTGCGCGCGTATCTTAGAAATCTACGAAAATTTTATGAAGAGTTCCTAATTTGCCAAAGATCAACATCCAAAGTCATAATTTCATTAAGAATATCTATAATGCAAGCGTATCTTAGAAATTTACGAACATTTCATGAAGAGTTCCTAATTTGCCATAGACCAACATGCAGCTAAAGTCAAAATTTCATTTAAAATAACCATAGAAAAGGCAAAATCTTAACTAAAACGTTTGTGTTGACTATCACTGAACCTTAAGGTTAAAATACGTAAATACAGCTTTCATGTGATGTGTGCATCATAGTAAAAAACGTTAAAAATTCTAAGATACTATCTATTCTCCATAAAAACATTTTATTCTACAAAAACATAGTTTTTGAATTCCTCATAGTCATATTAGCCGCGAAAAAGACCGCGTGCTCTGTGACACCATGTACAAATATTTTCCGCAAACCAAAACCAAATTCGAATCCTGGTTTTGATGACGGTTGCTATGGAGCATCTAGCCTCAAAGGTATCAGTCAGCACTACCTAGATTTTTGTTTCCGAGGGGTTGGCTGTAGATTAAAAAACAGCTTGTCTTATTTGGCAGCTGAAATTTTTGATACTTTCGCCAAACTAACAAACTATCAAAAAACTGCTATATTACTTTAAAAAAAATTACTTGGTAAATGACTACAATTTTGGAAAACATTTTGGGCAGCCCAAGCTCTCTTCAGATATTATGCTATTGTCGCAATATTTTATTATTGTATTATTAACCTGAGAAATACATTTTACTGTATACTGCGTCGTATCTTGCTTGCACTTATTGATCCTGAACAAACTGCACCCCAGATTTATATCTATTTTAAGTTATCCAGGGCACGGGCTAGGTATTGGCCACGCCCTCGTCCTACAGAAATACAACCCTCTTCCTGCAGGTGACATTTACTTCACCTCTATCTCTCAACGCGTCATTCTCTATCCAGGCGTAGAAATTCAGGGGCGGATTTGGGTTTTGTTTGGATATAGCCAATGCCCCTGTCGCGGACATTAATAATTATTGTATGTATAGTGGGGGGGGGGGGGGTGTGGTCACCACTAAAACCACTATTTTTTTCAATGCTTATAATCGAAATAACCTACTTTCTTATCCTTAACTAAAATGTTAAACATACTTTTTTTTTTACATAATATGCACACAAATTTTTTTAAAGTACGCACACGCGGATAAAGGCATTTGCCTCAGTTGCCTAGTTGCCTACTGGTAAATCCGCCACTGGGTAGAATGGGCCACCAACCTGGCTTTTCCCGCCTTATTTCCATTAATTTGAACTGCTCGCTTTGACAAAATAAAGAACCATGAACTAGTTCATGCTTTTATCAATTAGTATAGGTACCGAGATAGATAATATGAGTATAGTTGCATGATAAACAATAGTCCTAGAGTCAGATTTCCCTTTCCCAAAGCATTGAATTGAGCGATGGGGCGACTGCCTAGTCTAGAACGGCCATACCAATACATTACAACACAGAAATAATGGCAGGGTATGCAAAATCCAGAATATTAAAAAAAAATTTTTTTATTCAAAACCAAAACTTTGGGAAAGCAACCCATTCGGTTTAGTTATACTCTAATTGACAGCTAAAACATACCTGAAGTTAGAAAGTATCGAAAGGTTACGTAGAAGATTATATTTGAGTTATGTTTCATGAAAATTGAGTCTTTTTTTATTTTTTTACCCTCAGAATCAAACTATCAAGGGGCAAGCGACCTATTAGCTTTTGTTAACATTAATAACGACTACAATATAATGTGAATTTAAAGAAAATCGTTAGAGCCGTTTTTGAGAAAACATTTTTTGGACATTGTTTTGGAGTTATTTTAGAATAACCCCCCCCCCCAGTTTAGCTTTAAAAAAATGGTTCCAAGATATGATTTTTGTTATGAAATGCTCGGACCACTACATATATTAAATGCCAGGGCTGCTTTGGGACACCAGTCCGTCCCTGTTTGTCCGTATCCATTTTGCAATATGACTTTGCATCAAATACTACTAAGCTTACCAAAGTCTTAACGTAACCGAAATTAGAGGATATAGAAAAACTGAACATGGCAGGATTCGAACCCACGGTCCACACTTCACCGGGGCGTCGCCTTAACGGCTGGACCACAAACCCAGTCGAGTTTTTATCCTCTCATTTCGGTAATAACAAGGAGGTTACATCTCAAATCAAAGTTAATTTAATTTTAGTGTTATACGGTATATTCCATATAATATTGCAATATAATAAGTCGTATGGTAGACTACCTGGGCACACGTACCATAGGCATAGAAGAGGAAAACCGTCCGCCCCTTCTTGTCCAAGTCTATTTTGCAATATGAATTTGTTTGAAATTCTAAGCTTAACTTATGGTAGACTACCTGGATGTACCATAGGAATAGAATAGGAAAGAATATGAATCCAGTAACTTATGGTAGACTACCTGGATACACGTACCATAGGATAAGAACAGGGTCAAACCAGAACTTAAAGTGTGCACCCTGGTTGGCTTAGGACAGAGAGGAGAAATAAGGGGGGGGTGAGAGGGTAATAACGGCAGGAAAGCTCTGGCAAACTGTTGCATACGGCAGCTGACAACAGGTGTGAGTATACCTCTTGGTTTGTCGATTTCGTCTACGAGTTCTGCGCCAGAAAATCCCTGGAGCGCCCAAACTGTTGCACTCGGCTGTTGACATCAGGTGTGAGCACACGTCTTCGCTTGTCGGTTTTTTTCTACGAGTTCTGCGGATCTTCAAAGTCTCATCTTTTCTTGAGTTCCCGTCGAACTTAATATTTCTAACCGGCTTCGTTCGTCTTCGAACATCGAAGTTTACCATCTTCACATCAATTTTGCCATCTCGCCCTCTTCCCTCAGGAGATGGCGTCGTCAAGATCGTTACCCAACACTCCAGTAAGTAGTAATATTTTAAGTCAATTTTTTTAAATTGAAGAAAAAGGAGGAACTAACTTGTTTACTACCAATGAATTTTACAATATTGGACAACTGAAATTTGGTAAGGATCATCCATAGCGATCTCATATTTATTTTTTTTAGTCCTAAAAAAACCATTACCAAGTCTTCCCAGTATATTTAGTTTTTATTTATGTACATTAAGATGTAGACGCCATGATTATCTTGGAAGCTTTGTGCAGTGGGAGTTCGGTTCACGAAGAACATATTCAATACTTTGCAGAATGGAGACCGACAATGGATGTTCAGAAAACAATTCTTATAGTATTTAGTATAATAAATATAGCATTTGTGGTTTGTATTTATATTTTAGCAGATCTTCTATTTGACAGTTAACAGTCTGATTGAGAAAACAGTTGTATAAGTATAAATTTTCTCTCTCGCTATAACCGTACTTATAGGATATCTTATAGGTACACAGAGACTACAGAGTTAAAACAAGTTCCAGCAAGAAGTTGTGTGTATCATTTTTCAAACATATCTAAGGCGCCCATTCCACATACGCACAACGTCAATGAAAATTATGAAATTGAAAGACATTTCAATTTCTCATTGGTGGCGGCTATTCCATATGTTTTTTCAAAAATTGACAATTTTTAATTGAAGCGTATGCGCCAAATTTTTGAAATTTGTTTGCATTTGTTTCTTGAAATTGTATTTGTTTTCTTCGTCGCCTTATTATTTAAACCTTATTATAATTTTTATACAGAAATGCTTTCTTTTTAGAGAAATCAATTAAAATAGTTGTACTTGTCATATCCCATGACGCCATTTCTTAATTTTAGATTGTTTCATTGTTTGTGATTTTACTCTATGATCAATTGATCATTGATCAATTTTAACAATGGCATAGAGTAAAATTGAAATGTCCTTCAATTTCATAATTTCATTGATGTCGTACGTATGTGGAATGGGCGCCTTAACTAACTATTGTTAGTTTTTTTAACAGTAGATAAGGTGTTACGTAAATTTGCGACAATGCCCAAGGGTTTGGGACTCTAGTGTTAAACTGGTAAACTGATATTGATTAACTGATATTGATAAACTGATATTGATAAACTGTTGGCAAAAAGCGTTACAGCCAATTTCCCATCTTCTGCCCATTTCCACACGAAATATATAATTGTTTTCACTAAATTTGGTAGCTCGTATGTTCGTAAATAGAATAGAATATTGGTTTGTAAAACATGCACTAATTAAAGACATACAGTAATCCCGACCCTAACTTCCTCTATAAGACTACGATTACAATATATAAATAAATATCAAAACAAAACAAAATGGAGCTCCAGCACATGTCTCATATTTTTGAACATTTTTCCCACAATTTGTTATAAATCTAGTAACTGTTCATAGTTTTCCCCAAAATGGATCTCTGTAAATTAAAAAATGACGCTGCTGCAAACTTCCCCAATTTTTCCATAACAATCTGTTAAATCTCAAGCCTTCATGTTTTCACCAAAATTGATCCCCGTAAGTTCAAAAATGGTCCTACAGAAACTCCCCCTCAACTGTCCCTTCATCATCTTTTGTAGGAACCTTTTTCCACAACAGCTTATTAAGAAGCAAGACGTTTAGTATTCATAATTATTTTTAAGAATTGATCTATTAATTGAAAAATGGCACTACAGCAAAATTCCCCATTTTGCCCTTTCACCTATTAGAACATATTTGTATAAAACTTGTTAAGAATCAGTATTTCATGGTTTTCACCGAAATTGATCTCAGAAAGTTCGGAAATTGCACTACAGAAAATTTCCCATCTTTTGGCCCTTTTCCGACGGCTTTTGGGTGAAATTTTTTCGTTAAGTTAAGTTAAATTGGAACAATTTAAGTTTAAGCCCCAGCTAATTTCCCATGTTTTTGCCTCCTTCCCTCTTTTTACGAAAAGTTTAAACGCAATAACTTGTTAAGGATCAATATTTCATGGTTTCTCCAAAATTGATCCATATAAGTTCGGAAATTGCACTACAGCAAACTCCCCATATTTTTGCCCCTTCCGCCTGCTTTTTTGTAAAAAAAAATTTGTTAAGTTCAGTTAAATTTGAACACTTTAAGTTCGTAAATGGCGCCCCAGCTAATTTCCAAAGTTTTTGCCTCCTTCCCTCTTTTTACGAGCATATTTCCTCAATAACATGTTAAGAATCCCGAATCCATGGTTTTCACCAAAGTTAATCCCTGCGAGTCAAAAAAATGTAAGTTCGTAAATGGTGCTCCAGCTAATTTCCCATAATTTTGACACCTTTCCTCCTTTTAAGAATAGTTTCCCCCAATAACATGTTAATAATAATGTTCCATGGTTTCCACCTAAATTGATCCCTTTAAGTTCGGAAATTGCACTACAGCAAACTCCCTATGTATTTGCCCCTTCCGCCAGCTTTTGCGTGAAAAATAAAATTTTGTTAAGTTCAGTTAAATTTGAACACTTTCAGTTCGCAAATGGTGCTCCAGCTAATTTACCATGTTTTTGCCTCCTTTCCTCTATTTACGAAAGGTTTTCCATAACAAGAATCGTTATGAAGCTGGTATTCATGATTTTACCAAAAATTGATCTCATTAAGTGCGGAAATAGCACTACAGCAAACTCTTCAACTTTTTGCCCCTTCTGCCTGTTTTTACGAAAGTTTACCCCAATAACTTGTTAAGAATCAATATTTCATGGTTTGCACCGAAATTGATCCCTGTAAGTTCGGAAATAGCACTACAGCAAACTCACCATCTTTTTGCCCTTCCGCCTGTTTTTACGAAAGGTTACCCCTAATAAATTGTTAAGAATCAATATTTCATGGTTTCCAACGAAATAGATCCCTTTAAGTTCGGAAATTGCACTATAGCAATCTCCCCATATTTTAGCCCTTCCACCTGCTTTTGTGTGAAAAATAAAATTTTGTTCAGTTCAGTTAAATTTGAGCACATTCGTAAATGGCGCCCTAGCTAATTTCCCAAATAACATGTTAAGAATCCCGAATTCATGGTTTTCTCCAAAGTTAATCCCTGCGAGTCAAAAAAATGTAAGTTCGTAAATGGTGCTCCAGCTGATTTCCCATAATTTTGGCCCCTTTTCCTCCTTTTAAGAATAGTTTGCCTCAATAACTTGTTAAGAATAAAAAATGAGTGAGGACTGGCCCCCCCAGGCATGATCCAGGAACTCTAAGCAAAGCGCATGGGGCCATAGCCCTGTGCCTCCCTTCCGTCTGTCTCCAAGAGTCTCTACACTGCCAATTTGCCTATGATGCCTCTCATAATATTCCTACGTTTAGAGTAAGTCCCCTATGTGTGAAGAATATAATCGTACAACCATATATACTGTATACCTAATATGTTTCTTATCTAGCATGAAGGGCTGTCCATAGTTAGTCGGATGCTTGTGAAGATTTAGAGATAGTTCACGAAGAGTCTTTACAAGAAAAATGAAAAAAGTTTTTCACTAAAATTTCTAAATCTTTTTAGCTCCTACCCCTTTCGTACGGAAAGTTTTTCACAGTAAGAATAGTTAGGAATCGGGTATTCATGATTTTCACCAAATTCGACAACTTCAAAAATGACGCAAACCAAACTATCCCCCCCCCCCCCATTGAATAAACAGTTATTATAGAGTAAGTCTGAAATTTGCTTTGTCACAGTGGATACGAACCCCGAAAATAGGCTTTATTGCACTAATTAGGAAAGTAATCCATGCTGTCAATTCTTTATTAAAGCGGCAGGAAAGAAGTTATACTATAATGCTCTGGAAATTGGTACGAATAATTTAATTTTGATGTTTCTATAGTATGCCCATGTATTCTTATATAGTATCGGTACAAAATAACAATTTTCATTTGAAAGGCATATTTTATTTTTCAAATTACTCGATTTCGGAATCTAGCAGAGAATCAGAAGTATGAATGAATTGATGAATAAACGAATTTATTGCTATACAAATGTCGAATAATAAGACCATAAAGTCTTTTTTTCATGTTAACCATGGATTCGATACAAGAAGAAAATCCGGTCAAAACTCGTAAGCTTAAGTCTCTGCACTAAATAAATAAATATTGACTTTTTGTTCTATTACTAAGCCAACCTAGTGGAGTTAAGGCTATAAAGCCCTCTCTCTGAGACTCAACTAGGAAGGCCCGGGACAGACTGCTTTACATTTACATGCCCTCGGAAGTATGGCCAGAAAATTTAGTTACTGTGCGACTCGAACCAACAACCTTTCCGGTGCAAGTTGGAGTCTGAACCACTACTCTACATGTCCGATGCTCTATGGTCAAATAAAGAAGTTTTCACTAATTAAATCATACAGGCGCAGCCTTAGATCTGGGATTAGTAAGAAGACGATGTCTGTGAAGCATTTTGTATTTTTGTTTTTGTATTTTTAAAATAAATAAATAAAATAAAATAATAAAATAAAGGTTAATACCATACAAACAAGTCAATGAATGTATGCGATTGACCTCTTCAGTCACCTCACTAAGTTACCTAACAGGTACTTGTGTCGAGTAACGACACGTCTCCGATCGCATGGCGTGTAGATACTCGCACATGTACAAGCACGCTACCACCTGGCCATCGAAGTTACTACGAAAGTAAGCTTAACCTTATGGGCGAGCTCATAGAAGAAGTCTTATTCCGTATTATATGGGTACTATTGGCCTACCCAATTTATACTTAAAATTGTACTGTCCCACCGACCCACCCGGTGCTTTACGTTAGGGAAAACCCGATATTAAGTCACGAAACTATTACAATAACCATAGGTTGTATGTTTTTTAAAGGAATTTTTATGGCCAACTTATAGTGTCCTATAGGTCCCTTGTTCAATGCCAACGACCCCATGGATTTTGGACAGTATTTGTATTGTATTAATGTCGATGTCAACCTACACCGGCCACAAGCGATAATGGACAAGCTTTCCATTAACGCATCGAAACAGGGGAAAGCATGATTTAACCAAGTACAGATACCAGTCTTTACAGTACCGGTACTAATTGATAAATATGGAAGCATGTACGGGTTGTACTCGTACTGGTTCTTTATTTATAAAATTTAGTTATTTAGCTTTCTCTCAGAAGTAAATCCCGAATTCTTTAATTAATAAATGCAGGTAGTTTTCCCCTAATTCAAATCTAATAATTAATTAATTGTCAATGTAGTCAGTTGCGTCGAAAAGTCCCCCCTCAGAATAAGAAATGTCCTTAAGGTAGTATTCGCAAAGCTTCATGATTAATATTCAACCGAAATTAGAGGATATGGAAAAAACTGGGCTTGGCGGGATTCGAACCCACGATCTACGCCTAACCGGGGCGTCGTCTTAACCGCTGGACCACAAGCCCCGACAAGTCCGGTAAATGCCAAATCCTCTACTTATGCTCTAATTGACATGATTCGTGTTGCTAGACAGGTTAGCACAACTACACAACTATCTAACCGAACAGGTCTGTGAGCTTACTTAATTGCATAAAGGCATTACTTTATTCAATAAATTGTAGTATTATATGGTATATATAACACTGACATTAAATTAACTTTGGTTGAAGAGGGAACCTCTGCGACCAATATTAATTGAGATATGAATTATATAAATAAATAAATATTGAATTTTGTTGTTCAATTACTAAGCCAACCTAGGGCTATAAATCCCTCACTTACACTCAACTAGGAAGACCTGGGACCGCCTGCTTTACATGCCCTCCGAAGCATGGCCAAAAATGTAGGAAGTTTGAGACTCGAACCAACAACCTTTCGGGTGATAGACGCAGTCTGTACCACTATATAAGGTTTCAATCGGCCGCCATCTTGTAACTAATTAATAGTGGATCTAGCTGGTTAACGAACCCGATCAAGACATTTGTATGATCAATTTTTGTGCCAAGTTTCTTCAAAATCGGATAATATTTAGGGAAGTTAGATTGTTTCCTAAAATCGACATTGACTACATACATAAATAACTACACACTAAGTACTTACATATATAATAAATATTATGAACATTTTGAACGGAGGGTGGTTTTAGGCTCAGGGCGTCATGAAATGAAAAGTTGTGAAGAAATGTTCCGGAAGTTGAACATTGGTTGCCATCTCAATAGGTACGATAGATGAATCTCCCTAAAATGGAAATCAACCTATTTTGGGGTGATCAGAGGGCAGCCATTGTCAATGGCAAGCTTTCTCTTAAAACGCATGGTTACAAGTATAAGAGAACATAATTGCATATTTCTAAATCTGCAGGAATTGAGGTCCGTTTTTTTGATTTGAATTGAACTTGATTACGAACAGAACCCCAAATCCACTCATTTAACGGGGAAAACAGTTTCCAAATTTTACAGAAAAGTCTTTATTTCAGATGAAAACACTCCGGATAGTTTGGGGCATTTGAAAAAACCCCTCAGGTACGGGCCTTATTGAAGCGCTTACCGGCTTAAGGGTGCATAAACAAAAATAAACAGTTGAGAGAGTAAATTGAGACTAAAATTTGTTATCATGGCTGTGCCCAGGGGGTGGTCCAAGGGGTCCTGACCCCCTCCGAAATAAAAGGGCTTTACTCAAAATTAAATGGAATTTTATATTTTAGGGATAGGCTGCAATTTATCATTTAATGTAAACCTGCATTGTTTGAAGAATTTGAATAAATTTATTTGAGTTTGAACACTGGATAGAATGGACTTTCATTAAATTTTTAACTTTCAGTAAATTACGTTAAAAAAAATCGGCCAACGAAGAAGAAAAAAATATTATTATTTTTATATTGATACCAACAGCAATTACAATTAAATACAATTAATTCAAATACTAGTCTTAATATATATATTTCGACTGACCGTGTGTATGTTCCGGGCCTCCTCTCAAACGACTGGACCGATTATGATGAATTTTTTTGTGTGTGTGTTCAAGGAGATTCGAGGATGGTTTAAGTTAACAATTTGGTCCATTGGAGAATGTTTTTATAATTAATTGTCATTGGCGTTAATTCCCAAAGTTTCAGGGGGGGGGAGGCTTTGGGACCCCAAGACTTTGATCTCCCGGAGAAAGAAAAATCGGTGAATGGGCCCAAATTAGTGAGGTATTACGCATATTATACCCTGGAGAAAAAAAAATTGATAAATGGGCTCAAATTAGTGAGGTTTTACGAATATTCTTCCCTGGAGAAAGGGGGGCCCGGGGGTTTCCCCCGGAGAAAAAAAAACTGATGAATAGGCCCAAATTAGGAGCTTTTTATGCATTTTGCAGGCAGTGCAGTTGAGATTTTACCAACGCATAAATTTACCAGTGAGGGGGGCCCGGGGGTCTCCCCCGAAGAAATTTTGAAAAAATAGGTCTGACATATTGGGGTTTTAAGCATTTTGAGTAATATATTTTTGTTGAAAGTACTTGGTCAATATGTTGATTTTTTTTCATTATGTCTCTCGTGTGAATTAAGCATACCAAGAATTAATTTCCCTTTCGTTATTGTGAATACTATGCTATTCGCCTTCATAACGACTTTGTCACCAGAAATCCTGGCGGGGGGGGCTACGGATGCTTCTGGGGGGGGGGGGGCTTAGCCCAGGACCAACCTATTTACGCCGATGTTTGCAAGCAGTACAAAATTGAGATAATATAACGACGAATAAATCTACCATTAGAGGGGGACCGGGAGTCTTCCCTGGAGAAAAATATGGGAAAAACAGCTGTGAAGTATTGGGGTATTAAGCATTTTGAGTAATAAATTTTTTGTGTAAGTACTTGGTCCATATGTTGATTTTTTAAATGTAAAATAAGCATACTAAGAATTTATTTCCCTTTCATTATTGTGGATACTATGTTTTTAGCCTCCGTAACGTCTTTGTCACCAGAAATCCTGGGGGGGGGGGGCTACGGGTGGACCTGGGGGGCTAAGCCCCCCCCCCCCAGGACCCCCCTATTTACGCCAATATTAATTTTAGTAGTTTAAGTAGTTGTTGACTTTGGAATGTTTTGCATTGGATCTGGCGGACCGACATCTACCGGCAGATTGCGATAGACAATTGGCACTTTGACAGACAGACGGACACAGTGAATATTATTGTAGAGATATTTAAATTTCAAGTTTTTTAAATGTGACTCTGCTTGTTTCAGGAACGCACCAACACTATGGAAAGAATCCGGAGATTTTTGAAGAGGTAAGACCTTAAAAAATATTACTTTTGATAAATTCTTTGGGACATGTAGAGTAGTGGTATGGACTCCGACTTTCACCCGAAAGGTTGTTGGTTCGAGTCCCACACTTACTACAATTTCGCGCCATGCTTCGGAGGGCCATAATTTCCGCAATACAGTTTTCCATACTCCAAAGCCAGTGACGGTTTTAGAATTTTCAAAAGGGGGGGCACTGACAAGAGATCAGAGTATTGGCAGAAAACCTCAAAAAGTCTGGGGGGGGGGCTAAGCCTCTAATAAAAAATATATAAAAAACAGTAAATCTTCGAGAAGCTTCTCACTAAATCAAAAAATAAAAATGCCCTGGCATGTTCACGAAAGATTATAATAGCTCAGGTCTCAGACCTCATAAAAGGGGGAAGCACTTGTCGGTGGCCTAATAATAGGTTTTCGATAATCTGGCGCCCCTCAACGCATTTTCATAAAAGTGTAGAAAAGAAGGAAAGCCGTTCTCATGGACGTACGCAGCTTTTAACTTAATGCTCTTAGTGTCCTTTGTGCAGGAGCCAGAGGGTTCGGGGGACGTGAAGGGGGGGGGGGGAGTAAACAGACCTGAAATAGTCTGATTTTACGCATTTTGATAGCAGTGACTTTGAGATTGTACAGGCAATTAATACAATTGCAAACAAGGGGAGCGCGGGGGTCTCCGCCGGGTGAAATTTTTTGAAATTTTGAAAAATAGGGCTGAAATATTGGGGATTTTACGCATTTTCAGTGCAGTAACACTTAGAATTTGGACGCAAAGAATATAACTGCTTTTCAAAGGGGAGGGGGGGGGGCAATTCCCCGCAGTGCCGGTCACTGCGTCCGTCTCCGGGGCCCGGGGCTCCCCCGGGTGAAATGTTTTTAAAATTTGGCTTGTAATAGTGGGATTGTACACATTTTGATAGTAGTAACGTTTGGATATTACTGGCGATGAAAATAACTGATCAAGGGGGGCTCGGGGGTTTCCCCCGGGTGAGAAGTTTTGAAAAATATGCCTGAAAGTGGGGATTTACGCATTTTGAGAGCAGTAACAGTTAGGTTTTAAAGGCGAAGAATATACGTCTTCTAACAAGGGGGCCTAGGAGAATTTCTTCGAGATAATTGGCTTGAAATAGTGCGGTTTCACGCATTCTATCATTTTAGATTTTACAGATGAAGATTTTGTTAAGACTTATTATTTATTATTATTATTTCATATATACACCCAACATAGTGACTTCCTTCAAAATCGTGGGGCTTTAAGGTTTTAAGTGGTCGCTTTATTCACTTATGGCGTTTAGAGTCTTACACAAGTTCAAGCATACTACTACTACTATTTTTCACTTCAGATGCGGGTTTGACATACTTTAACGAAGATACTTTAAACGCTTCAGTTTGAGTTGAATTTAAGTTGTCTCCTCTCTTTTTGGCTCTTGCCTCAGCTTGTCTATTATCGCTTGTAGCCTAGGAAGGTTGACATTTTGTAGAAGATTACTAGAAGCCTTCTCGCCTTTCTCATTAAAACCAAAAATAAAAATATAAGTTCAAGAAAGATTATAATAGCAATACTCAGTGGCGTAACGATAGGTTTTCGAATGGGGGAATACCGTTCTCATGGACACACGCAGCTTTTAAATTAATGACCTTAGTGTACTTTTCGGAGGAGTCCGGGGCTTCTGGTCGTCTTGAGCCCCGAAGGGGGCCTGGGGGTCTCCCCCGGGAGAAATGTTTTTGTAAATTGGGCTTGTAAAATAGTGGAATTTTACGCGTTTAGATTGTAGTAACGTTTAGATTTTACTGGCGATGATTATAATTGGATTTAAATATGCTTGAAATAGTGGGGTTTTACGCATTTTGAGAGCAGTAACAGTTAGATTTTAAAGGCGAAGAATATACTGCAAACACGGGGGGGGGCGGAGAATATCTTCGATATAATTGACTTGGGGGGTTTCAAGGCTTTAAGTGGTCGCTTTATTCTCTTAATGCATGGGACGCCCCTGGACAAAACTTATCAATTTTTATGGTTTTTTAAGATCCTGGGGGGGGGGGTAGGGGTAAGCCCCCTGGACCCCCCACAATTCCTGCCCATGGTAATTGAAGCGTATAGAAGCCAACCGGTGTAACTGCGGTCGAACTCATTTTGAGATAAACGCATTAAAGTTTAGTAACTTGAACCTTTTTCATTGATGAATTGATTTTCAAATGCATTGTATTCAGGAACAGAGCATGCTACCAATGGTGGATCCACGGGCGGGAGGGGGGGGGGGTCATGGGGTAATGAACCCCCATTAATGAGTAAATTCATAAGATACCTAGTTAAAAAAAATAATGAATTAAACTCAACTTTTCCAAAAATTTGGTACCCAGACATGTACTTTCTCGTCCGTCAGCTCTCCGACTATTAAGTCATGCCTTCGCCTGTTTCATTGCGTCAATTTTGGCATTTTTTTGGCATTGGCATTGCAAGCTTGTCTCAGCTTGTCCATTATAGCTTGTAGCCAGGGCCGGTTTTACCAGTCGCAGGGCCTGTGATGGGTCCATGGCGCGGCCCTGCCTTAGGAAATATTTTCTCGGGCGAGGCGGGGGGGGGGGGCGGTTAACTGACAACAATGTAGCCACGTACTCATGGACGAATTTAGTCCTTATTTCATTAATTAAAAAAATATATACACAGTATATTGTTATTAAAAATTGTGCCAAGCGCGGGGCCTGTGTTTTTTGTCACACTCGCCACATGGTAAAACCGGATATACTTGTAGTCGGTATAGGTTGACATTGAGAACGTACACTAGTTTGCCAATGGCCAAAAATGCATACAGAAACAATACAAATAATGTTTGAAATCCATGGTTGGCATTGGGCAAGGGACCTATGGGGTATAAACTATAGGCCTGGGCCCATAAAAAGTCCTTAAAAAATATCCTACAGGCGGATTTAGGAGGGAGGACGTCTTGGGTGTCCAGAAAACTGGACAACTTGGCACTAGGTGCTAAACGAAAGATTAGTACTTTTCAGTGCTGATACAATACAGTACAATACATTACAAGACACAAACTTTGCTGATCTATCAAAAATAATGCGTAAGCCCCACTATTTTGGGCTTATTTCTTCAACAAAAGATCCCCGACCCGGGGCCCATATTTTCAGGTTAAAATCTATAATTTTGTGCTGTCAACAAGCGCACAGCAGTTTTACAATCAATATACAGGAATCAACATGCGTATATCATTTCACACCTAAATATTTTTCAAAAAAAATCCCCCAAGTGAGGTCCGCTGACCCCCATATTGAGTAAAATTGTACTAATTGCAATTGTAAAATCAAAACTGCAATGATATAACGATGCGTACACCCTCACTATTTCAGGGTTATTTGCTTAAGAAAACTCCCCCGGGGAGACCCCCGCCCCCCCCCCCTGTTATTGGTTTTATGAATTCATATGTAAAATCTAAAGTTTAAAGATGTCAAAATCGTAAGACTCCACTCTTCTGCACGTAGTTTTAAAAAAATACCCGGGGGAGTACCGGAGCCCCTGTTTGGAGTAGTTTGGATAAGTATTAGCCGGTATTAGGTCTGCTTAGACTGCATGCAAGTATGTTTTCATATGAAGATGGGGGGCGCCATGAAAGGATTTCGCCTCAGCCTTACGACTGGCCAGAGCCGGCCCTGCATGGTAGTCATTTGGTAATTAAAATATTGAGTATAGTATCATAAGTATAAGAAGTATTATATGACAAACATAAAGCCCGTGCCTTTCTTTTCCGGCTTAGATATTCAAATTGAAAATCCTTTTATGAGAAGTGTCTTTAATTTTTTTGTCTTTGTGACCTGTACGCGTTTGAGCATAGTTTTTTTTTTTTTTTTACAAAAGTGAGCTACAGTTAATAAAATTCATGTAACTGCGCAAGCCCCACCACACTACAAGCAACCCCCATTGTTTTGCGCCTATTTTTTCTAAAATGTTCCACTGTTTGAGTAACATGGAAATGTCTTCTTCAGTAACACGTTTGTTCAATCTAAGCTTTACTGCTGTTAAAATAATTACACACCACTACTTCGCGCCTATGTGTTCAAAATTTTCCACCACCGGGGAAAACTCCCAAGCCCCTCGTCAAGATAATGGCATATTACGATATTACGCAGTCTAACCCCCCCCCCCCAGCGGCGTAGCCAGAATTTTTTTTTGGGGGTCCAGTTTTCATGCAACACGATACTATAGGTTTTCGAATGGAGTGGTGTATGATTTGGCGCTCCCTCCCCCCCCCCCGTATTTTCGTAAAATAGTAGAAAAAGAGGAAAGTCGTTCACATGGATGTACGCATCTCCTAATTAGTTAATTAGAGGGCCGAAGGGGGGGCCCGGGGGACTCCTCAGGGAAAGGTTTTTGGAAAAAATAGGCCTGAAATTGTGGAGTTTTACACATTTTGATGTACCTATGTAGGTATATACGTCTTGTAAACATTATTGTAATAATGTTATGGTTTCACAGCCGAAGAATATTGTAGACCTACTACAACTGCAAGGAAGGGGGCCCCGTTGAAATTATTTTGAAACCGAATAGGCACAAAATAGTAGAATTTACACACTTTGAAAGCATTTATGTTCATATTTTACATGTGAACAATATTACAGCTGACAAGGGGGGCCCGGAGCTACCGCGGGGAATGGTTTTTAAAAGATAGGCCTGAAATAGTTTGCCGGTAAAAAATTTTGATTTTGCAGGTGATAAATTTATTAACAAAACTGGAAACAGGGGGCCGGGGTCTTCCCGGGGAATTTTTTTACATAAATATCTGAAAAATTTGCTGTTATGCTAAATTTTGGGGGGTCCGGACCCCACTACGCCACTGCCCCCCTAAAACAAATCTGTTCGAACCGAACCTGCAAAAAACATATCTTGCCACTAGTGTGTGTATTTTTTTAGTTTTAAATTGCACTGTTATGCACCACTGTACTTGATGTTGACCCCCTAGTTGAGTGTAAAGATGGATCTGATGGCACTAACCCCACTAGGGGGGTATAAGTTATTCCAATAAAGTAATTATTTATTTGTTTATAAAAATTAGTAAAATTGTGAATTATCTGTATAAAATAGTTGGTGCTGTCTGGAATGAGAACTGCCATTGGTCAAGAGTTATGATGTTACGATACTTGTCCGTTGGTTCAAACAATCATAATACATTCATGAGAAACGCTAGAATATGGCCAGTGTCGACTAATGTAGCTTTGCCATTGTTAATACATTTAAAAAATATTTTTTTTTTTTACAGATCCTGTTGTTGCTGTTGTGACGGCTGTTGCCAGGCATATCAGGACAGAAATAGTAACGATTCTGAGCAAGAGCCTTTTAATGCACGTAGATGCAGCTTTACTAGGCAGAACTCGTCCTTGGCAAGCCCCTTCCGGGGTCATTTGGTCCCAAGGTCCACTATTGTCTATGAGGCAACCGAAGAGGGGAAGGCATACGTGCAAAATGTCATTGAAGAATTGGCAAAAGTAGAATTAGAATCGGACAAAAAAAAAACCCCAATGAAAGCTGAGTCTCCTGTAGAAGAAATTCCTGCAAAAACACCGTCCGAAGATGATTCCTCTGATAGCTCTAATTCGCTTATCCCAGACCCAAATTACGTGCCCCCTATATTTGATTTCTGTAAAAAACGAACGGGGAAAGCCCCCCAGGAGTCCACTGCCACAAATCCAACCCTATGTATCACCAACGAGGATGGAGAAGAAGTTATAAAAGTGGTGATATCTGAAGATGGCCACGAGAACACTGACGGCGGCATTCAATCGCCAAAAAGCCAAGAAGACATGCCACAAGCCACGAAAAATCGTGCCCCATCGCCAACTACGCATTTACGAATCCCAATAATGGACATTTTCTCGTCTTTGAGTCGATCGGTGTCAATGACTTTAATGCAAACTAGCGCGAATGGCATACGTGTACTCGCGGGCAATCCAGGAACTGTGGACCAAGCTATGCAACGGAGTGATGGGGATGTTCCATCGACGAGCAGCAGCTCGCCATCAACACCCCATTCAGCAGCAAGACCGTCATCCCACAGGACAGCAAGACCGTCATCCCACAGGAAACCACACTTTATGTATGAGAGTCATGAAAACATGGCAACAACCAGTCCGTCATCATCAACATCCACTACAACTACCTCAGTGGTAAGGCGGTCTTTTAACAGGCAGCCTCACGTTGAAAGTGACGAGAACGGTGCATCTGCCATTCCGACACCATCAGCATCCAAATCGACTTCGTCAGATGAAAAGAAGTCTTTCTACAGACAACCAGGCAAGCTAAAAAGGTGTACGAAAACGTACTACCGAACGGCAAGGCCCTCAAACAAGGAGGAACCGTTTTAAATTTAAACACGAAGCCTAAACACCAAGATACAGGGTTGTCTAAATTCGAGCCTTAGATTCATACTCTCAGCCATTAAATTAAACCCCCTATATATTATGTTCTAAATAGATATAACCACATTTTAGGGATTACAAGCTTCAATTCATAACATGTAGATCTAGTACATGTGCTATTGCTAGGGGGGGGGGGGGGAATGGGTCTAGAACAATGGTTTTGACACTAAGCTGGGAAACTGCCACATTTTGTTTTGATTTCATCCGTTGCACATCATAGCGGTTCACTCTGTCATCTTACAAGATTCTTACTTCTCACTCGACCATGTATAAAGGTAAGCAGGCATTTAAATTATTATTATTAATGAAACATGTTACTCCCGATAGACTAGATCAAGATGCCCATTCAAAAAAAAAATCAATTATGACGAGAGAGATTAAGTACATGTTAAGTGTTAAGAAACACAGTTTCCCCCCTTCAACTTGAATTTCAAATTTCAACGTAAAATTTTCCATGAACACTCAATTCCCACGTATCGCGGATGAATACATCAAATATTTAGTGCATATATTAATATGAGGTTTAAAAAAATATGAAATTAATTAAATTGTAATCAATTGTCTACCTGAAATGGGTAGAACTAAGAAGTGGGGTTGGTTGTTCGGTGATAAGGTCTCATCTATGCTCGGTCTCCCGATTAAAATAAAAATAATGACTTAGCTTATTCCACAAAATAAAAACAATTATATTATTATGGGACCGTTAGCTCTGTTCGAAACCGGTTGTATAATCATATAAATGTTTCTTTTTAATTATGTCGAAGTTCCACCAACTCCCGCAGCAGTTCTACAAACTCATGGACACATTCGTAATTTAATTAATTTCTGACTACAATATTAATTTTGACAATTAAGAATGTACGGAAATAGGTAAGTACCCCAAAATCCGTTGTTTTTAGACTTCCTATTTTTATTTATTTAATTAAAAGTAAAGTAAATTCGTGTCGGGGTGGTACTACCCGTGGTACAGGAGTTTTCAGGTTGTATCAACAGCCTCCTGTTTAACCTACCGACAGTCAGGGAAGACTGCCGGGACCGCCGGCTTTACATGCCCTCCGAAGCATGGTAGTCAGAAGATAAATAATTGTACCACTAGAAAATTTTGGCATTCGGGTGGGACTCGAACCAGTCACCTTCTGGATGATAGTCCGAGTCGTTACCTCTACGCCATTCTGACTACATTTTTTTAATTTTTTTATTTATTTAATTAACAAAGCAAGATACTAAAGATTTTAGTTGTAGAAGACCATAGAGGGTATTTTCAATTTTTTGTACCGTAACTTCTTCACGTAAAATAGCGTACAAGGAAGACACTACAAAACCAAAAATTAATAATACCCTATTATATGATGCATAAAGTAGTGTTCTACAACTTCAATGAACCAATATTTTAATGACCTAACCTAATTTGCTTAGTTAATTAAATTAAAAATAAGAAGTATAACATTTCGGGCTGCAAATATCTTACACGTACACTCTTAAGAGTCTGGTTCGACAATAAACCTGACTGATGCTTCTATAGGCAATGGAGATTTGTAGGTTTTCCGGTTTCTAAAACAACTAAACGATGGTCAATTTGAACATATTTTACAGGAATTTATGAAATAATCACGAAAGAAGGAAATAATGCAATCTAGGGAATCCGCAGGGAGAGGCAGCTATCCTCCCCCCTAGAAAATTAGCAACATGCAGCTCACATGTGCAATTCGTAAGACTAAAAGAAATAACCCTGATGTAACAATTATTTTGGTGCTGGTCGTGCTGGCCAGAATAACACAGATATTTATTTAGAGCGACTGCACTTGTCGGGGCTTTTTTTGTCCAGTATTTAAGACGACACCTCGGTCAAGCGTAGAACAAGGGTTAAAATATATGCCCGGAAAATTCTCGAATTTCACTCATCCAAGGGTAAATCTCCACAGGAGACTGTTCTTGACAATATCGTAGGAGAGTCGCTCTGTTAGAAGATGGGGTAAGTTCGAGATTTTCATATATTACAGAATTATATTATTAAAATATTAGATTTTTAAGGAGAGTTAAAAGCTAGAACGCGCCAATATTTTAAAAAGGTTGGAATTCTACTCATTCATGAGTGGAATCTTAAGAAGGCTGTGCTTAAGGATGTGAAGTATCGGAGGGGGGATCCCTTTTGTTAGAAGATAGAGTAAGTTGGAGATTTTCATATATTACAGAATTATATTATTAAAATATTAGATTTTTAAGGAGAGTTAAAAGTTAGAACACGCCAATATTTTAAAAAGGTTGGAATTCTACTCACTCATGAGTGGAATCTAATTAAGACTGTGCTAAAGGATGGGAAATATCGGAGGGGGGATCCCTTTTGTTAGAAGTTGGAGTAATGCGCCAATATTTTAAAAATGTTAGAATTCTACTCATTCATGAGTGAATCTAAAGAAGGCTGTGCTTAAGGATGGGAAACATCGGAGGGGGGATCCCTTTTGTTAGAAGATGGAGTAAGTTAAAGATTTTCATATATTACAGAGTTAAATTATTAAAATATTAGATTTTTAAGAAGAGTTAGAACGCGCGAATATAATAAAAATATGCCCGGAAAATTCTGGAATAATTCTACTCATCCAAGAGTGGAATCTCAAGCTTTATACCACACAGCGGTATTCCGGGCTGTACTATGAGATGGGAAATAGCGGAGGGGGTCGTTGGTTGGAGGTTGGAGTTAGTTTAACTTTTGTTAGAAGTTGGAGTAATGCGCCAATATTTTAAAAATGTTAGAATTCTACTCATTCATGAGTGAATCTAAAGAAGGCTGTGCTTAAGGATGGGAAACATCGGAGGGGGGATCCCTTTTGTTAGAAGATGGAGTAAGTTAAAGATTTTCATATATTACAGAGTTAAATTATTAAAATATTAGATTTTTAAGAAGAGTTAGAACGCGCGAATATAATAAAAATATGCCCGGAAAATTCTGGAATAATTCTACTCATCCAAGAGTGGAATCTCAAGCTTTATACCACACAGCGGTATTCCGGGCTGTACTATGAGATGGGAAATAGCGGAGGGGGTCGTTGGTTGGAGGTTGGAGTTAGTTTAACATTTCCGTGTACGATATGTGTATGTGTACACAAAAATTGTATGGTCACCCAAGGTAGACCTAAATAAGTTTCCCTGGCCTGAATTATTAACTGTTAAATGTTAAAAAATATTGAAATGAAATATTATAAGAAATTATATGCGGGGGGTCACATGGGTCAGTTTATGCAACTGCATAAGGTAACCATGGGCGTTCATAAATCGCTTTGGAACCATATGGATATTGTAATAAATAAGTACCGTATATTATATAAATGTTATAGATTTTAAGATGTTCTTCGCTATCATAGTTAAACTATTACTTACTAATTAAATGTATACTTCTGTACAGGAGCCCCAAGTCTGCTTGACTTTAAGTTACAAGATTATCATTCCAAAATTTGACTATTTTTAAATTTATTGTACCGTACATAATTATAATATTCGATTAGCGCATAAAGAATTTCTTAAATGAAATATTCGTAACTAAAAGTGTACCTACTGTTCTTCGTTTAATGAACGAAAATAGCTTAACACCACTGAAGTTTTCTATTTTTTTCACTAAATTTTTAGAGAACGTCTTGTTAAATGGAAGTCACTTAAGACGAGGGGGTCCTGCTTTTATTGATTTTTATGTTAATTTTTTTTTTAATTAGCTCTCACAGTTATCCAGCTATCTTCAGTACATATTATTAAATCACTATGTGTCACTCTATCTAACATGGGCGTGTACGATGAAACTTGATCCATGAACGGACCTGTTTTTTAATAACATTGTTTCTAATACAAAACAGAAAAACCCGAAACCTAAATAAAAATTGCACCCTCCTTCCGCCCTCCTTTCTGTCCTCATATTTAACTTAGGATGATTCCATTTTATCATATGACGTTCCATTTTTTATTCAATCTTGTTCCATCGGAATTTTATTTGCCCATTGTTTTATAGCCAGATGTAAAAACCACACACATGCGTCGCCTTGTGGTAGATGATGGCAAAAATCACATAAAATACCTGTCTTATATTACTATAATCATGAAATGTACTTTAATATACAATATTATTAGAATAGAATGGAACAGTATTGAAAATTTCTGTATTGATTCAACTGAAAACGATAAGCGTTCAAAAAAATATAAAACTGTAACATACAATTATATAATAGCCAACATAACCACGAACAATTTAAATAGTTAGTATTATTCGCATTGAGGAACATAGGACTCATATTAGAAATCAGGAACGGTTGCCTCGGTCGACATCATGTCCTTCACAGACAAACATTTTTCAAGCCGTTTTTGCTTTCCAATTAATACGTAGTATAAGGAAAGTTTTTTGATGGTCAAAATTTGCGATTCCGAAATTTCACGTTTTGAGGTCCCAGGAACCGAAAAGAGTAGCCTTTACGAAATATCTGTCTGCCGCGCTCGGTCTGGCTGTCTTGTCTGTCTGTCGCTCTGTCGCTCTCTCTGTTCATCGATTTCCGGGGAAACTACTCGATCGATTTTTAGTTAAATTCGGCATATAGGTTCACCAAAATCATACCTCGAGACTGTTTTATTTTTATTTTCGGCTAACTCAATATTTGAGAGTTTTATTCTCAAAAAACTCCAAAAAAGGTCTAAAAACTTTTTTCTCAAAAACGGCTTCAATGATTTCTTTTAAATTCACATATATTTTAGCCGTTAATAATGTTAACAAAATGCGGAGGGTCACTTGCCCCTCGATAGTTTCCTTCTGGGGGTAAAAAAATAAAAATAACTCAGTTTTCATGAAAAATGATTAAAAAATAATTTTTCTGCGGAACCTTTCTATAGATGATTTCGATTCGATGTCTTCCTCATCCCCTTCCAGCCGTTTCTCTTTACCCTCTGATACAAACTCGTCAAACTACCCGTTCATCTCTCTAATGTTCATAGGGCCTTCTCGGAAGTGTCCAGCCCCGCGTAGACTGGTTTGCACTTACTTACACTTGTTGGTTGGTTCTATGTTCAGGGATGTTCATTTATTTTTATCCCTGTCCCTAGTACCGGGAGCTTCTGCGTCTCCCAGCCTAGCCATCTTGTCAGACACCTTCTTCCCATTATGCCTACAGTTGCTTGCCGTTTGGTGTCGGCTTAGAATAATGCCAAAGGCTCCCTTTACACCGCCTGAACCGTCAACCCGGTCAAAAGTGTGTCTTCCTCATCCTCTTCCAGCCCTTATTCCTTACGTTTTCCTTCAAACCGGCCATACTACACTTTCGCTTCTCTATTCCAGCAGCCAACACTGTGACACATCAGTCACGGTAGCCAATCCATCAGGTTTTTGATAATTTATTCATATTCTTGGAGATGATTTATGTAAGCAGCTCGGTGCTTCGCGCCTCGGTCTACATTACCTACGAGAACTATCTTATAATACACTCAATACAGTACTTTTCCTTAAATTGTTTGATAGCGATTAGCTTTTAAAATACAAAAAAACAATTTTTTTATCCATTTCATGCCTATATTTAACTTATCCCAGAGACTCACAAACGGATTTAACGAATTAATACGGGCCATGGAGAAATACACCATGGAAAAACTTTCCCACGCCGAGAGCATCACAAATTAGCCAAAGTACCTACATACACAAGTTGAATCCAGCAGACCAGAGCAGGTTCAAAGATGCATATAACTTGTTCGTGTGCACAGTGCCGGTAGGGAAACATAGTAGGACTTGTCCTGGTCACCTCCGAACTAATCTTGTGACTTCTCTGTGTTTCCCAAGTGGTTCGGAATCCACTATAATCAGGAGGTCCCCTGTCCTATGGGCCCACACCGTGGCCTGGGACTGTGTCCAACCATACTACTACTACCTACCTACACAGTTAAACATTCCGGAAGCTACAACAAGCACAACTTACCACAAGCTCAGCTAATTTATTTCCATTAAAAAAAGGCTAATCGCATACAACCAATTTAATGAATGTGTCTGATTGACCTCTTCAGTCACGTCAGTAAGTGACCTAATATAGATAATTGTGTTGAGTTACGACACGTCTCCAATCGAAGGTGTGTAGAAACTCGCACAACTCAACCAGCTTACCAACACCACTAAGCCAACTCATATAGAATAAATTTTTCCAATTGTAAACTGCTCACGGGCTTGTGGCACATGCTTATTAAGTATAGTAAATTTTTTTTGTTGCAAATAAACCGTATTGTACATTTCTTAATAGCACATTTATCTCCACCTTGTCAGCACTATTTCCAGATTATTCGCTTTTTGTAATTGATACAATAAATTTATATTTCCACTAAAGTTAAGTTTCAATAATTAGAATATGTTGCATGGCTTAGCCCGGGTGCAGTTTAAATTTGAAAAAAAACCTAATCTAACATTCAGTAAGCAAGTTGTTCAGTCATCGCTGATCCCTCCATCCAGTTCTTGGCCTCCCTATCATTGTTGATTTCAAACACAGCTTCAGTTAAATCTTTCCAAGGACATTTTTACAACAAAAAAAATCTAAAACGGACAATTAAGGTACGGATAATTGTGACTAACTGCAGCGACGCTTATACCGTATACGCCCATCTTAGACAGAAGACAGCAGGCACATGCCAGTTAAAATATAATTTAGACTATGTATTTAATGTTTCACCAACTATTAATACTAGGATAATAATATGTGTAATTCTCTTTATGCAGCAATGCCGGAGTGTTTTTTTTTTTATTCTATTTGACCAACTGTTCTTAACACGTAGTCTGTAAATAAGGTATTATAAATTGTATAAACGTTCATAATTATATTCCTGAATGCACGGCCGCCCTTTTCATGAGACCTCTTCGTGCTTCGTGCTTGGCCTAACCTTGTTTATCAAGAAACGCATCCTTTTTACTTTTACCTTTTACCCCGTCCCTTCTGTTTGCAGTATAGTCCCATATCGTTAAATAATTCTCCTAGGCGAGCTGTCAAAATTCCTATTCCCCCAAACATTTTCCCCGGGGAACACCCGTGAACCCCCCTTTTTTAGGTAATGGCAGTGTTTACTAAGCCTGAACTTTCCAAGCCATCCTAGGGGGTTATACAAATTTTAAAAACTTGAAAAAATTCCCGCAGCCACCGCCATTCTGAATTCCAGGTATTTCCCTTACCCCCTCCAGTTTTAGGCAGGAATTTTATATATTCAAACTTTCTATTATTATAAAGTTATGGTCAATAACTGTATCATATGTTTGCGGCTCTATGTTATAGCCAGCTTTAGCGTAAATTTCAATATTATTGTGTAATTTAATCAACTAAGTACATTATAGTATATACCGTATTTACTCTAGATATTTAATATTTGTTAACATTAAATTTATTCATAACATAGCAGGCGGATAATCTGTCTTAAAACTTTAGGAAGTCATCAATAGCGTAAACGTCAGCGCACAATGCGAATGCACGCATTGCTTGCAAAATCTTAGCTGGTAACCTTGACAACGGTTTTCCAAGGACGGCTTGCCATTCCTACAATATTCATCAATCAGTACGCTTATAAATATTGTAGTGAACAGAATAAAAAGCCAGGCAAAAGTAATAACAAATACCGTATATTCAATGTGCTCCTGCTAAGTCATTTAAATTATTTCCCCTAAGTGGGGCTATTTATGCTATACGTGTTTAAACTAAAATATTAAATATTAATCAAGTAATATTATTAATTATTAATTATGCGTGTATGTTGTAATTTCTAATTATTAGGCATAAGTATTTCTGAAAATCTATATATATATATGCTAAAGAATAGGCAATTCAATACTACTATGTGGGAAAATTACGATAGTAATTGATGAAACACACCAGAATTTATCGCATGAACAACAGCAACAGTAGTGATTTTGCAAGATAAAAGTAATAAATAACAACAAAAAATACAATGGAAAATTAAAAAAAAGTAATTTATGTTTAGAAAATATATTAAATTCAAGGTAATCGCTAAGTCATTAAAATTATTTCCCCTAAGTGGGGCTATTTATGCTATACGTGTTTAAGCTAAAATATTAAATATTAATCAAGTAATATTATTAATTATTAATTATGCGTGTATGTTGTAATTTCTAATTAGTAGGCATAAGTATTTCTGAAAATCTATATATATATGCTAAAGAATAGGCAATTCAATACTACTATGTGGGAAAATTACGATAGTAATTGATGAAACACACCAGAATTTATCGCATGAACAACAGCAACAGTAGTGATTTTGCAAGATAAAAGTAATAAATAACAACAAAAAATACAATGGAAAATTAAAAAAAAGTAATTTATGTTTAGAAAATATATTAAATTCAAGGTAATCGCTAAGTCATTAAAATTATTTCCCCTAAGTGGGGCTATTTATGCTATACGTGTTTAAGCTAAAATATTAAATATTAATCAAGTAATATTATTAATTATTAATTATGCGTGTATGTTGTAATTTCTAATTAGTAGGCATAAGTATTTCTGAAAATCTATATATATATGCTAAAGAATAGGCAATTCAATACTACTATGTGGGAAAATTACGATAGTAATTGATGAAACACACCAGAATTTATCGCATGAACAACAGCAACAGTAGTGATTTTGCAAGATAAAAGTAATAAATAACAACAAAAAATACAATGGAAAATTAAAAAAAAGTAATTTATGTTTAGAAAATATATTAAATTCAAGGTAATCGCTAAGTCATTAAAATTATTTCCCCTAAGTGGGGCTATTTATGCTATACGTGTTTAAGCTAAAATATTAAATATTAATCAAGTAATATTATTAATTATTAATTATGCGTGTATGTTGTAATTTCTAATTAGTAGGCATAAGTATTTCTGAAAATCTATATATATATGCTAAAGAATAGGCAATTCAATACTACTATGTGGGAAAATTACGATAGTAATTGATGAAACACACCAGAATTTATCGCATGAACAACAGCAACAGTAGTGATTTTGCAAGATAAAAGTAATAAATAACAACAAAAAATACAATGGAAAATTAAAAAAAAGTAATTTATGTTTAGAAAATATATTAAATTCAAGGTAATCGCTAAGTCATTCAAATTATTTCCCCTAATTGGGACTATATATGCTACGTGTATAAGCAATAATATTAAAATTAAATATTAATGTCAAGTAATATTATGAATTATTAATTATTGGTATTGCTGAAAATCTACTATACATGTTAAACAATCGGCAATTCAATACTACTATGTGGGAAAATTCCAATATTCATTGATGAAACACATGAAACTGTTTGCATATCCCAATTTATCACATGAACAACAGTAGTAATTTCGCCAGATAGAAATTAAAAAAAAGTTTAAATTATATAATGCAAAAAAAATTTAGGTGTGAAATTTATGTCATTTAAATTAAGTCATATATAAAATATACAATATTTACGGGAACTTAAAACCCAATGTTACCCAACTTTGCGTTTGTACGTCAAAATGTGCATTGCCATTAAATATATAACACTAGAGAATGGTTTGGGGAGGAAAGAGGATATGGTAGAATATGGGGCAGGACGGCAACTAGGAAGGGCGCAGTATGCCGTACTTAGGGGGGGGGGGGGCGGTCAAAGTAAGACCTGTAAGTAAATAGGTTCGTTAGTGGGTTTGAGCCTAGCTGTGAATTGAAATTACAGGATATAGAAAAAACTGGACTTGACGAAATTTGAACCCACGATATGAACCTGCATGACCGGGGCGTCGTCTAAACTCCTTGACTTCAACAATCTTTAATTTCGGTTCTCAACAAAAAATAGTTAATTTAATGCGTCGGTATTATATACCATATAATACCGCAATGTATTAAATAACGCAGATGTGAAAGGAAAAGCTGTGGAAATAAAAGATTAACGGGACAGGTGGGGGCATAAATGTGCTCTAAAGGGTAACAGGCAGACTACCAGTGGTCCGTGAAGTTGCAGAACGCAAAAGGTGCAATGTCTTGTCCAATCAAATGCATTTTCAACCATTGGCCATTATTAAGAAAGAGTTAAGACAGGTATGGCAAGGAATTGAAGGGGCAGGAAGACTTTTTCCAACAAAGTCGGAGTATGGTGTTGTGGGTATTTTGGCCATCCCTGGTAATGATATTTTGAGTTGGACTCCAATGTATTGAGCAATGGGCTGACACCAGTGTGGCTACCTTTTTAGCCTGCAAGCACTTCACCCGAAAAACCACTTTGCAATATTTGACCCCAGTGGCCGTTCTATAGTATTATATATTCAATGGTATTACTTAACTTAACCGGCATTTCTGTATTACTTAACTTAACTTAACCGGCATTGCTGTACTATTTCACTTTCATTAATAATATATATCGTTCGCGTGATGCATTAAAAAATGAATTTGTTTTTTTTCTTTTTAACCTATTCCGATGGATTGATTGTGTTTACGCTTCAATAATTTAGCCGAACACCAGAAATATTAAAATAATTACAAAGACTTTCACGGCTGGAGTTACGTGATGAAGCAGTAGAATCCGGGATGGTAAGGTAGATGAAACCGTACTACCAAACATTTCGTCAACATCTGCTGTCAACATCTTCAGTGGTACTCAAAGACACCAAAGATTGTTTCCGAGATACAATCTTAGAAGTCTACGCTGTTTCACTAAAGATGTTGACCAAACTTTTTTTTTTTTTTAAAAGATTAATCGCATACAAACAATTTAATAAATATATCCGATTGGTCTCTTCAGTCCCCTTTGTAGGTTAGTGCCTGTGTTTAGCTACGACAAGTCTCCGGTCGCATGGCGTGTGAAGACTCACACAAGTGCAAGCACGTTACCACCTGGCTATCGAAGTCGATTTGGTAGTACGCTTTCTGACCCCTGCCTACCATCCCTCATTCTACTGCTGAGTGCTGAACAGCAGAAATATAAGTTAGTCCTATAGGCCAACAGTCGTAAAACAAATTGAGTGTGATGAGGTCATTTTTTGAAGAAAAAAAAATCATCATTGCTGAATAGTAATGAGCTAGTCTGAATAAAGAATTGAGCATGTAGTGTAAAGCTGGTGGCTAAAAGTCTAAAATAGTACACTGAAGTTCTGTCGCACTAACAAACACCAGCAAACAATACACTACTGTAGCCTGTTCCAAATTTGGAACCACAATGACATTTACTTGAGTACAATGTATATTTTCTCCATCGATTATTAAATTTAAAAAAAAATCGCATTCTTTTCACTTTGACTGAAATCTTGAAATCGTTGATTTGTTGTAAAAAGTGTTAATGACCAAAATCGTAATTAATGACCATCGTAATTATTTCAGTCACATATTATTCCATTCCTCTGCGACCAATATTAACTGTCAAAAGCATTTCTTAAGATTTTGATCGGCCGCCATCTTGTATGAAAAAATGTTAGCTAAGGCCAAGTTTCATCAAAATAAGATAATACTTACAGAAGTTACAGTGTTTACTAAAATTTATATACATTAACACATACTGAAGGCCTACATGGGCCTACATACAAACAGACATTTTGAACGGAGGGTGGTTTTAAGCTCAATGGGTCATGAAATGAAAAGTTATGAAGATATTTTCCGGAAGTCGAATAGTGTAGGTAGATGAAATTTCCCTAAAAAGACAGAATATTAAATAGGCTACTAGACAGTTGTAACAATATAATAACAATAAGATATTCCAGATAAGGTAGCTTGCAGGTTAACAATGATGATACAGTATGTTTTTTGCATGAAAAAATGAAAAAAAAATAATAATAAGTGTTGGTCTTTTTAACTGTGGATTACAGGAACCTAAATGCCAGTAGATATTGGAGACAAGAAAATGACGTCCCATTGAATAAGGCCGTAGCCAGAAATTAGTCCAAAATAGTCCAAACCCCCTGGACCGCCCATCTGGCTACGGCCTTAACATTAATGTCACTACTTCCAGTAGTTCCGCAACTGGCGGCTACCTACACCCCGACATCGCAAATGAAGTCACAATCGGAAGTCACGTGACTCCACTTTTTAAAAAAAGTTTAAGGGGCATAAAATAAATCTAATAATGTATTAACATAGGTTTTCAAAAATTGTTAAGTAGCCTATTTACTGGTTGAATATGGGCAATTACGGATGTCATTGTCACACTATCCGGAGAAACCTAACCTATATATATAATAATAACCGTGCGGAGTTACAGTCACATTTGACATGAAAAAAAAAACCGGACTTTAAATAGGAATGAATAAAATTATCATGAAGCACATTTCATAGCTACAATCTGTATATATTATAATCACGAAAAAATCCAACACTTGCTGGGTCAGCACTAGTATTAATAGGTTTTCAAATATTAGCGTTTTACTAGTCATCTACAAGTACCTACATATAATGAATAGAAAAGAAATATTGGATTGGAAGTAGAATGAATAAAAAATAAATATAAACGACCCGATCATTTGTATCAGCAGGACCTGATTTAGGAATTTGCCACAATTTGGCTACTGAAAATATACACTCCCCCCCCCCCCCCAACCTAGTCTGGGATTTTTTTCATTCTTTTTCCTCTTCATGATTTTTTTTATTTCATAGTGTTGTTTGTTTTTAATTTTTATGAAAGTCAATTTTAATTATCAAGTTATAATTCTGGTACTCCAGCGAGCATTTGCCGGCCCCCAATACCTGCCACCCTGGGCAGTAGCCCAGTTAGCCCAGTGGGTATATAAAGCACTGTATGTAGGGGACGTATTAAAGAATCTAGAATATGCCTCAATAAAATGTGATCAAAATTATCGAGGCAGTGAATTTTTTAAAATTAAATCGGCCTCCATCCTGAAAAAAATAATTTGCAGCCGAATGGAAATCACCCATTGTTAGGTGCACCCTCAAACTATTTTTGATCAAAATATAGCAGAAAAACGATTAAGGTTGTCATTGTAATCGAGTAGTCATAAAAATATGACCTAGTTATGCTATTTTCACTCAATGGCTAAGGGATAAATTGAGTATGTTAATATTGCTTATTAGGCCTGCATATACCACAGGATAATCCTAAAACTTGGGTAGCTAGAGAGCAACCCCTGTTTTAAAAGAATAAAATTGGTAAACACAATAAGCATCACCTGCAAGTCGAAACCCGATAAACGAAATTCGAAAGACAACCAGTTATGCCAGTGATCTAGTGGGTACCTCAAATGGGAACAAAAAAGTTTTGAAACTTTTTTGGGTGGAACGCAACTGTTTCCGAAAAAAAGCGAAAAAAGAAAAACTGCGTCTTGCAGCGGCACTTGCTTGGTAAGTACACTTCTTTGTGTCGTTGAATTATAGTACGGTGGTCCGACTAGTAGTTAGCCTACCAAAGATAGTGTTATATAAGTTTTATCTACGATGATAGTACTTATACGTCTTACGAAAAATCAACGATTTCAAGATGGCGACCAGTCAAAGTGAAAATGATGTGACAAATGCACATTAGTTTTTTCTGAATTTGCCCCATGGATATGACACCAACCGAAAAAGGCTTTGAATTTCTGGTTGAGCCTGCTGTTGTCGGTCGGAAAAGTGGCCAAGAGCATTGAAATTGCCGGAAAGAAAGATTTCCTAGTTTTTACAAATAGCGGCACTTTTGGCTTTAATCGAAAAATGTCTTCAATTTCAAGGTCGAAATGCTGTGTGCCGGAATAGTGGCCTTGAAAAATCATGATTTTCCAGTTTTAAAATCCACGAATTTCACTACTGTTAAATCGATTCGAAAATTGTGTTCAATATCTGGTTCAGCATGCTGTTGTTTGCCGGAAAATGACTGGAAATGCATAAAAAATGAATCTGCCATACGTAGCCGTATAAGCTGATTTTATTACCACTGGTAATAAATAGCCTAATATATTTAAAGGGAAATAAAAATTAAAAAGACGGCATTCGCATTCAATTAATACCGCTTAGTGTCGCCAGCCATTCGAAGGCCTGCCCCCCTCCCTCCCGAAATTCATCATCATTTCACTGTATTTAACGGTTTTAGTAAAAAAAAATATTTAAAAAAATGATTGTGGACGGTTCTAAAATCAAATATTGGGAGAAGCGCTAAACCACGTTTGTGGACCAGATTTCAAAATATTTTGGTGACTAGCAATGGCGCCGTATTTTTGACAAAATTAATTAATTTCTCATTTCGAACGTGGAAAGACATGAAAGAGGTCTGATGAAAAATTCAAACTTTCATAAAGAGGAGTCTATTTCCTCAACTGATTAAGGCCTACTAGTGTTCGTCCGAGACCGAGACCGAGACAAGACTATGCAGTGGCGGCGCTACGGGGGTGCCCGAGGGGGCCTGGCCCCCCCAAAAGTTTCTCCGGCCCCTCCGGGGCCTCCCAGTTTTGAGATATTTTTCATCTTGTTAAATTGCAGAATTATTGAACGGTATACCCACTCCCAATAAAAAGTGTTTTGTTTTTTCATTGGCCCCCCCAGATAGAATTCATGCCCCTCCATGCCCCCCCCACCTTAAAATTTCTAGCGCCGCCACTGAGACTATGGGGTCTCGGTCTCGGTCTCGATTTGCATGGTCTCAGTATCGGTCTCGCAAAAATGACCTGGCCTCGGTCTCGTCTCTGCCTCGTCTCGAAAGTCCCGAGAGTCTCGGTTTTGAAATAGGCATGGTTGCATTATATTATTGTAATAACCGCCTGGACTGCTATGTCAACGCCCACTGATTTCCAATGCATGCATAAGCATGTTTTTTCCTCAGATTCTGGCCATCATGAACCCAGTAAGGGGCTGTCCCACCCCGACCTCGGCTTATCCTAGTCCTAAGCTCAAATTGGCATCCCTATCCATACTTAACTTATGGCCTAGCCTAGAATAAGCGGAGGTCGTTGAACAGCCCTAAAAGCCTGCTGTCTCAGTACTTCTACTTACAGTAGGTGGACCTCAAACAGCGGCGTCATTGCAGAATTTCCTCAAGGGTTGCTTTGGGGGGCAAGAACGGTTAAAATAGGTACACAGTGCATATTGTTCATAGGGTCATAGGGCGACCCCCCCCCCCCCAGAGACCCAAATGGCGCTACTGACACATCGGATGCTCTAGTACATTTACAATTGTGACAGAGCTTCAGCACACGCCAAGGGGGGTACCCAGAAATATTTCTCTAGGGGGGGGGGGAGGGGGGTGCGGTTTCATGCTATAGTAACTATTTGAATTGTTTTACGTGGGAAGTTTATCTAGTTTTCACCCCTGGGGTCCTCACTGGCACAAATACAGTATATACTGTATATGGATAAATGCTGATGCAAATGTAATAATTATAATGACTGTCAAAATAAGAAAAGATTGAATATTGCCACTAAAACAACCATTAAAATGGGTCCAAAAGATTTTTTAAGTATTTTTAATTGGGGTATAAAAAAAATTGGACCAACAAACCGAGAATCAGGGACGTATCCAGGGAGGGAGCTATGGGGGCTGAAGCCCCCCCCCCCCCCCCCCCCCCGAATCGTAAAAAATAAATAAAAACCTGTCATTGTTCTGTTTGACATTTCACCTGTATTTTTTTTCTCCCTCTAAAAACACTAAAACTGTGTGTTTTTTCTTGTAAATTCTTAAAAATTTCCGGGGGGGGGGGTTATACCCATTTATTTATATTTATTTTATTATATATTTATTTATTTATACTCACGAAATAAAATCCTGGCTACGTGCATTTGGCTTACTCAATTACCTATACCGCCCACACACACAAAAATACCAAACACAAGGAATGGAATAATTATATAGAATATATAGAAGATAAGCAAGATTGTCGTCTAGCTAAGCAAAACTCAGAACCTGGTGTAAACACATAGTTGACATAGTGCATATAATACTATTACAGATTCATCAAACCCAAACCGAGACTCTGAAGTAGTCCCGGTCTCGGAAAAAGTCTCGTTTCGAGACCGAGACGAGACCCGAGACCGAGCCGGGCGAACACTACCAATGACTATTCTATAAAATCGGTTTAATCCACTTCATAGGGTTTTTCAGAAGTAGGCTAATTATATTACAGATGAGAAAATTGTTTTTTAAGAATTTTCATCCGACCACTTCCATAACTTACTTTGCGGCTATGGAACGAGAAATTAATTAATTTCTTCTAAAACCCATTTTTATTTAGTAAATATTTTTAAATCTCTCCTTTAAATAGCAATGCGTGATGCTTGTGCATGTGCACTCCAAGGTGACCATGACATAGGGAACAAAAGTCCTCCAAATGGTCCTCCACATTAAGGCCGACAAGAAACACACAATTGTCTGCCCTAATTTACATGGCTTAAGCTTATGCAACTACGTGTTTTGAGTACCGTAGGCATGTGACAGAAGAAGAAAAAACATCCTTATTTAGATCTCCCCCCCCCCCCCGCCAGTTAGGTCTACCCCTCCCCACGAATACAGTTTCTGATGTCTCTATCGGAAATAGATAGGTACCAGTTTCATAAACTGGAAGATATTTTGTTCTAGCTCCAAGGACGCCTACGGTTTCAGTGTCCATAAGCTCAGTATTGAAGGACGGTTAGGTACTTGACCATAGCATCTCAAGGACTTGTTACCAGTCGCTGGGGCCTTGGTTTCACTCTCAATAGAAGTATCTGGTACCTGGTACCTGGCCTACGCTTCCTGTATGGCGCTAACCTTTTTAGCATCCCTTTTCATTTCTACCCAGTCATTTTCAGCCTCGGGGCAAGCCACTCTCACTGCTCACCCTTGCACAATTAAGACTAATCATTCCAAATTATTTGAAAAACAACACGCATGAAAGAAAGAAAGAAAATTGTGTTTATTTTCCATATGGGCGAATTTTGGGCCTTTCGGCCCACTAATACAATTAACCCACATGAGAGGTCTCTAAATGAATGCTCTCTATACCCCTAGCTACGAAAATATATTGTATAAACAATGATACCACAAAATAGATAGATAGTTAATCTATAAAAATCAATAAAGTAAGTCATTCTGGAATACGTCGTTAGCTTTTTCTTTTGTGTAACGTTATTGCTTTCCAATTTATACGTAGTATAAGGAAAGCTTTGTGACGGTCGAAATTTTCGATTCCGAGATTTCAACGGATTTACACGTTTTAAGGTCCCAGGAACCCAAAAAAATGGTTTTTACGAAGTGTCTGTCCGACTGTCGTTCTGTCTGTCTGTCTGTCTGTGCGTCCATTTCCGGGCAAACTACTCGGTCGATTTTGATGAAATTCGGCATGTAGGTTCACAAAAATCATGCTTCGGAATTTTTTTTTTTTTGGGCTAACTTAATTTGGGCGGGTTCTATTCTCAAAAAACTCCAAAAAACGTCTAAAAAAATTATTTCTCAAAAACGGCTCCAACGATTTCTTTTAAATTCACATATGTTGTAAACCTTGATAGGTTGCTTCTTGGGGTAAAAAAATAAAAATAACTAAATTTTAATGAAAAATGACTAAAAAAAATTTCTGCGAAACCTTTCTATCGATGATTTCTACCTTCAGGCATGTTTTAGGTGTTAAATTGAGTAACGAAACCGGACAGGTTGCTTTCCCAGAAAAGCATATATAAAAATGATAGAAAATTCACGCTCAAATGCATTGCGTGCCCTGCCAGTATTGCTGTGTGGTAATGTGTCTGACCTATCTAGAATTTACCTCACCTCCAGTGACGTCAGGTGGACAACCCCCCCCCCCCCCCCCCGAGATATCGGAAATTTAACCATAGGAAAATTATAAACTCGGACCGGTTCTTTCATAGATTATCAATAGTTTATATAAACATATGTATTGTGTATTATCAAAGATTATATATTTCAAGAGGTGTGTAATCAACAAGAATTTAATTCATATTGCTCTCACTCCATGTTCTTTCCCAAAATATTAGAAAGATTCAAGCCCACAAAAAAGGGGTACCCTTTCTAGGTACCTTTTTCATGCTGTACCCAGGAGTTTTGTGAGTGGCTGGGCGGGGGGTGCTTTAGACAATAGCACAATAGTCAAATTATAGTCTATGCATTTAAAATGGCCAAGTATAAGGAACTTAATACATAAGTTCAACAAATAGAGAAAACCGTCGAATCCACCGTAGTAACTAGGAATTTGTTTTTTCCAAAGTAGTTATAAGCGTCCAAGAAACGTTAAAACATCTAAACAACGCATTCAGGTTGTATCCCTACGCCTGTTGGGTGCGGTTGTAAAGGAGGCAGAGCATATGGGTGGTTGAATCGTATGGATCCTACCTTGTTGTAGGCTAGCAACTTCCTTTTTTAGCAGAGTGCGAAGAAAAACCCAAAGAGAGAATGGGCGGTAGTGGTAGCTTGGATATTTTTGCGTTACACATAATGGGACAGAACATCAGTTTTTATCTTTTGAGTATGTGGCACTCAACCGATCTGTTCAGGGGAATGAAATAAAAGGTGACTACGTCAAACTGCGACTAGAGTGGTTTTTAAAGACCCATATCCTTAGACATGTGTCTTAGAAAAAATTAACAAAACAAAGCTTGGCCAAAACAATTGAATGACCCAAACCAAACAGATGATGTGTTTAGGTTTACAACTCAGTCAGCCTAATAGACTGACCGGGAAGAGAGGGTGACATCCGTTACTAAAACTAATAGAAATTGTTTAAACAATTAACAAGGAATACCAGCGCCTTGCGCCAATTGAGTGAGGGACACTCAAAGTATAAGAGTTCGATGTTTGCAGACTGATGTTCTGTTGCATATTATTTTACACAATTTCCAAACTACCTACTACCGTCATTCTTTGGTTTTTCTTTTTACCCTGATCAAAAAACAAGCCGGTTATCTACAACTAGGTAGGATTCTTCCAATTCTAGCATTGCATATCTCTTACTCCTTTACATCAGCTGTGCAGCCTACTTAGGCGGGGTTTCCACCGACCTCTCATTGCAGAATGCAAATGACATTGACGGAAATTTTTGTTTTACTCTATGCCATAGTTAAAATCATGGAGCTAATAAAACTATGGAGCCACCATGTCGTATTTCGGCTGTGCTGGAGGACTGAAGCCACGGCCACGCCCCCTCGTAGGTGCATTTTAGCGGGAAATTCAAATTTAATAGTTTTATTAAATGTTTTCTTTATTGTTTTCTTTGTTGTTTCATATATTATTATATTTATTATTTACATTTATTACATATATTGTTTAAAATTTAAATTAAAAGTACTGCAAGTTTTGCATTAAAAAAAATTATTATTATCGAAAAGTAGGGAAAACTTCGCTTAAAATATTGTTTAATATATAAATTAAAAGTACTGCAAGCTCTGCATAAAAATATTGTTGGTTACGTGGCATGATTTCCCGTTCTAAATAATCTTTAAATAATCAAATAAAAAATAAAATGTTACCATGGTATCAAATGGCAGAAGGCTCAAACTGCACCTATACTACGGAAATAGCCGAAGTCAAGCGGCTTCAACCCGAATGTTTACGATGAGTCTATAGTTTTACTATGTCTATGGTTAAAATTGATCAACGATCATAGAGTAAAATCACAAACAAACAAACTAAAATTAAAAAATGGCGTCATGGGATATGTTAAGTACAAAAAATTTAATAGATTACTAGAAAAAGAAAAATTTAAATTTCCGTCAATGTCTTTTGCATTCTGCAATGAGAGGTCGTCGGAAACCCCGCCTAAGTCTTGAATGTCTACTACCACGTCACCGTATGTGTATTTTGCACTTGCAGGTCGGTGGAAACCGCGCCTTAGTATAGTAGGCAAGTCTACACAAGTCTATAATGAGCAGACACCAGAAACAGACTCAGCTGCTTTCATGCTCTCAAAACTAGCACATCCAAGTTTCAGTTCTCTACTTATCAAATCATATCTAGAGGTTACCACCCCGTGCCTCGTGATCCTCAGCACAGACGTCAAGACTTACTCAAGCTACTACGAAAAGCCTCTCATTCATCAGCGCGGAACCAGTTGTGGATGAGTGTGTTATATAGGGCATCGCCAGGTACGGCCGGTTTTTATTTTTTATTATTATTTTATTTTATTTTTTATTTTTAAAAAGGTTAATCGCATACGAACAATTTAATGAATGTATTCGATTGAACTCTTCAGTCGCCTCTGTAGGTTAGTACCCGTGTTGAGTTACGACGCGTCTCCAATCGCTTGCAGAGACTCGCACAAGCACGCTACCACCTTGCCATCGAAGTCTGATAGTAATCATTACTAAGTAGCTTCTAACAGCTAATTAGGCCATAGCGATATAAATAAATAAATAAATAAAGCTTGTGTTGCCAACAGACACAGTCCAAATAAGACATCGCTTACAATTCAAAACATAAACAATACCCAAGAAACAATCAGTAGGAGAAAAATAAAATAAAATAAAATAAATATAAAATCGATATCCGAAATTAGGGGACATAGAAAAAACTGGACTTGGCGGGATTCGAACCCACGATCTACGCCAATACGGGGCGTCGTTGATAGGCGTGGACGTCTAATTCCGACCAATTACTCAATTTGGGAAAGGAGTACAGAATCGTAAAGATGAATTCGACTCGAGAATAACATCGGATTAGAAGACCCGATTTTACACGGAATCGGTATCGATGCCCACTGACCCTCAAACTTAGGTCTTTGCACTATGGTCCAATGAAGCTGTTTTCACTGGTTAAGTCATGCAGGCTTAGTCTTAAGGGATCGTTAAAAAGACTGGCTCTGTGAGACATTCACTACGGAAGTAAGCTTTTCTTATTAGTCACACCATGAATTATTAAAAGAGGTCTCCAGTCTTTTAACGTTCATTTCAGGCAAATGACGTCACGTCTGATCTTACACTGTTCCACTGTAAGTATGTTGCTTAAAATCTATCTGCGTAGCCAACAAGGGGGCGGGGGATTATTTTTTCTTCGACCTACAGAAAGTAGAAGCTAATGACAAAGAAAGTACTAAAATTATGAAAAAAAGTAACAAAAAATGTACTTGATTTTTGAATCGAATAGAATCGGATGATCCTACCCCCGGACCCCGGACGTTCTTTTCTTGCGTCAATTTACCACAGTTTACGTAGGTCGGTCCATAATTCCGTGGCCTAGCCTAGAAGGAGAACCGCTAAAAAGATTGGCTTTGCTCTAAATTTTAGTGTGTTCTTTATGAACATAATTTCACGTGGGCTTACCTTTGTAAAAACGTTTTAAGCCCTCCGAAAAAATTATTTTCGGAAATGCTGAAAAATTGCCTTTTTTTAGTCTTTTCAACGGTACAAAGTACAAAGTACAAAAGCTACCCGTCTATATATTGGTGATTTATTTTATTCCGGTAGCATTGAATAATAGCTAGTGGTCTATTCTAAGATATTACTGAGGATTAGAGAGTCAAACTTAAAGAACCGGTCCGAGTTTACTCGAACATGCTTCCCAATTTATCAATTAGTAGAGAGAGAAAATGATTAATTTCATGGTAAATAATTTTCCTATGGTTAAATTTCTGATATCACGGGGGGGGGGGGTCGTCCACCTGACATCACTGCTGGAGGTGATGTAAATTCTAGATAGGACAGACCACCACATTACCACACAGCAATAATGGCAGGGCACGCAATGCATTTGAGCGTGAATTTGCTTTCATTTTTTCAAAAACATTTTTTTTTGCACAAAACCATAACCAAATAGTTTTTTGGGAAAGCAAACTGTCCGGTTTCGTTACTCAATTTAACACCTAAAACATGCCTGAAGATAGAAATCATCGATAGAAAGGTTTCGCGGAAAAATTATTTTCTAGTCATTTTTCATTAAAATTAAGTTATTATTATTTTTTTACCCCAGAAGCAAACTATCAAGGGGTAAGCGACCCCCGCAATATGTCAACATTAATAACGACTAGAATATATGTGAATTTAAAAGAAATCGTTGGAGCCGTTTTTGAGAAATAATTTTTTTAGACGTTTTTTTGGAGTTTTTTGAGAATAAAACCCCCCAAAATTGAGTTAGCCCAAAATAAAAATAAAAATGCTTGCGAAAATTTAGAACTAATTTTGTACTGATCATGGACGGATCCAGGGGCTTTATTTAGGGGGGGGGATTCACAAGTTAGTTGTATGTCAAGCCCCTACACCTCCACATGATTTGCTTGCGGCGGTGGGGACCAATTGAAGATCCGCCATCTTTTGGCCTCAGATTTTCGCGCCAAATGAAACTATAGTTATAACCCAACATTTTTAAAACAAGAAAAATGTGTCTTTATTAAATATTTAGGCTGTCTAACTTTACTATTATAATTAATAGGCTTTCCCAAAATAGCTGAAAATTATGTGGATTAAAAATAAACAATAGCATCAAAAAAGTTCAATCATCCAAAACAACATTTATACTGTACCCTATGAAATTTAAAATGTACCAAATGCAAAATTAAATTATAGGAAATAATAACAGGGCAATAAAAAAGACATTTTCTCTTAGTTTTTAAAAAAATACGGAATACCCCCTGCTGTGAGCCCAAAAATGGCGGAAATCAAATGACCATGCGACACTAGCGCCAATGGTACTTCTAGAATATTATATTAGAAGTTCTTTGTTGTATGTAAGTTTAAAAGGTAATTTGTTTGTTGAAAGTTGAGTTTAAATCACTTAATTTTTTTTTTTAATCTTACAAATTTATTTATTTAGGAAGGGGGGGGGGGGTACTGATGGACGTAGTCTGCACAAATTTCCACAAACAAAATCTTTATAAAATTAGTCTTTAATAATTTTTTCCACTTATTTTGAACAATCATAACAATGACCAGGAACCAACCTTATGGCATTAAGGGAATTAAGGGAGAGGGTATAGAGGGCGAAAATATGTTTGGTTTAGGCGCCCATTCCATTGACCGGCTAGGGCTATTTCCAACAACGGTGACGTGGTAGCAGACATTCAAGACTTAGGTAGCGTTTCCACCGACCTCGCATTGCAGAATGCAAATGACATTGACGGAAATTGGAATTTTTCTTTTTATAGAAATCTATTAAAATGTTTGTACTTAACATATCCCATGACGCCATTTTTTAAATATTAGTTTATTTGTTTGTGATTTTACTGTATGATCATTGATCAATTTTAACTATGGCATAGATGAAAATAAACATTTCCGTCAAGTCTTCAATGCGAGGTCGGTGGAAACGCCACCTAAGTCTTGAATGTCTGCTACCACGTCACCGTTGTTGGAAATAGCCCTAGCCGGTCAATGGAATGGGCGCCTTAGTAATTGTGGCCGTTTTTCATTTTAGTGGCTAGATGAGGGGGCCATCGGAATGCCTGTTGGGAATCCCTGCTATCAACAATTCAATTAGTTTAAGAGGACATGCTATGTAGAAAATGAGCACCCAAAAATTTGTTGTTTTTATTGACTTTTTATTTAATTAACAAACCAAGTCATTAAAGATTTGGCTCATGGAAGTTGTAGAAGACTAGGAAATATTAAATTTTTGGTACCTTAGTTCCTTCATAAATACCAGACAGGACTGAAATTTTGCGTATTCTGGGATTTTTGGAAGAACTACAAAACCGAAAAGTATAATAATCCGATTATATGATGCACGATTCGTGCATCACGATGAAGTCGTTTATAACTTAGATGAGCCAAACTTTTAATAACTTGCTGAGTTAATTAAATAAAAAATGTAAAGTATTTACTTTTGGGTGCCAATTTTTTGCGTAGCATATAAAGTAAAGTAGTAGTATAATGATTTTATTTACATTTACATCTACCCACACTAAGTACAACCCAAGGGCCGACTTGTTACGTGGGGAAACATGGTCATTATACACAGGATGTGTCGTCACATTTACATACATTTACGAGACATACAATTAAATATTTAAAAAGTTAAAAATTTAAAAATCTAAGAATCCAAAAATCTAAAAATCTAAAAAATCTCGGCCTAACTCTGTAGAAAAACTTGAACATTTTACAAATCAAGATTGGTTTTTTACCCATGTTTTGACGATTGATTTGAATTCAGACAAGTGACACTGGTTCCTAATGTCCGTTGGTAAGGTATTAAACAGGGTTATTGCTTTAAATTTTTATTTTTTTATTTTTTTATTTTTTTAAAGCGCCAGACCCGTGTGGGTAAACGCGCTTTCTGGTTTGTAGTTGCCGGTGTTGTTGTCTGTGTTACAGACTTTAAATAAAGGTGAATGATCAAAAATATGTCTGTATGTGTGTACCATATATAAATTATTCACAGATCTTGCTCTTGTACCAACGGAATGAATTTCACTAATATTAGGAATGCTGTTGACTATGGTACGTGCATACATAAGCAAATGAAACTTAAAGAGCTCTTCATGTGTAGGTACACCAAACTCCGCTTACATCCTTTTTAATATAAGCGGAAAATGGAAAAATTTTATAGCCTCGGTACATTGCATAAAGTGCTTGAGAACCACCCCTACTTCGCACCCCTTTTCCGACAGTAATCCTATTTCCACTTCCGTAACACTAGAGAGCAAAATGAATCATCCTTATCTATCCACTCTTCACAGATATTTTTTTCTGACTTCGCGGTTCAAGTAGTCAGTTTTTGGTACTCTGCCTCTTTGCCTTACATCTGTATATTGTGTGGTGAGTAAGTAGTCTGCAAATGGCATTGTGTTCGTAGTTATTATATTATGCCATATAGTGGTTAACTGGGCTACGCAGTTTTAACTTAAGAGCGTACGTCCCATAGGAATTTGGTAGCCCGAAATCTAATACTTCTTGTTTCTTATTTAATTTACTAAGGAAGTTATTAAAATATTGGTCCATTTAAGTTGTATATGACTACTTTATGCATCATATACTGTAATACTAGTAGCTTATTATTAATTTTTGATTTTGTCGTTTTTTCATGGTATAAATTTTAGCCCTCAATCGTTTTTTATGAAAAAGTTACAGTAGCAAAAATTAAAAAGACCCTATTATATTATGTATGAAGTAGTCTTCTACAACCTAAATGAGCTAAATCTTTAATATCTAGATTGGCTAATGAAATAAATCAAAGAAGTCTTTAAAAATAACTGATTTTGGATATTTCCTACGGGACGTACACTCTTATTGTAAACTCTTAATCGGTAGTATTAGTGTAAAATATTTTATAATGAGTTAATAGTAAGAATAAGAACCGGTACGAGTGAACCCGCACATGCTTTCCTATTTATCAATTAGGATAGGTACTGTAATAGTTCCTTTGTAAATAATTGCCCTAATTTGGCAAGTCTATTGTGAATTATTTTATTACGCTCTGATTGAATCGATCCCGATTTCCCTATTTTGACCCACAACTACCCCCCCCCCTCAAAAAAATGGGCTGGATCCGTTCCTGACGTGGAGGTTGCCTCTTCAACCAGAAGTCAATTTAAAAAGTCAATGTTATATACTCCAAATAATACTGCAATAATGAATAAAGTCGTTTTTTCATTTTTCATTTTTTTCATATCATTTCTTTTCAAAACCTAATATTTGTTTGGGAAAGCAACCTTTTCAGTTTTATTACTCTATTTAAAACCTAAAACCTGAACGCATCGATTGAAAGATTCCACAAAAAAATTATTATATTTGTCATGTTTCATGAAAATGTATAGTATTTTTTATTTTTCAGTGGCCCATCCTGCTGACCTATCGCAACCCACCGGGGAAAGATCTACGGGCTACGGGGTCTCCAAGAAGTGTCATCTGAGAAGTGTCCCCACAGGGGAGGGCGCACACTTGTCACTCATCCACCCCCACCCCCCCTTAAATCGGGGAACTCGCACCTTACCTGACCTATCCGCAATCGAAAGGGTAGGGGCAGATCATCATTCCGATCACTTTCATTAATAGTGTTTACATTTAAGGCCGGATTTTTGTGCCACTCTTTTCCACCTTGGCAAGCTCCTCGAGGAGCAACTAACGCACCCGCCACATCTCCAGCTCCCTGGATGTGTCCACTTCTCTACTCAAAACTAGAGGACCGAAGTTTTAAAGTTCAGGGAGCCACGAGACCTCACCTGGCTTTAAAACTAGCATTGCTATGTTTATCTGAATATATTTATTATTTTTTATGTGTGGTTACTATTACACCACACTGGAGCAGCGTACCCCACCGTCGAATAGACGTAGTCATGAGCGTTAAGGCGTCAGCTCCCCAGGTGCCAGGTGCCAGCCAACTTCCGCACAAGGTTCCGACTGACTATCTTTGCAGCCTTTTCAAGGTGCGGTTTAAATATTAGTTCTGTCTAGAGTAACCCCTATAGGTACATGGGCTAGGCACACTGGGGGTACAGGAAAGTAGCCTCCCCGAAGGGCGAAGATAGCTTTTTATACACGTGGATAAAAAACCCCGGGCATCGCTAAGTGGAAACATCTAGCGTCTGATCCTTTCACCACCGAGAAGAGACTAAAGACTTCGCGACCTTTGGGTGGGCACCGGCCATGGCATGAGTTTGGCGAATCCTGGGCCCAGAAACTACGAGTCTCGACCTGGGACAGGAAAAACTAAACTAACTAGGCACGAAGAAATTGCAAAGTATTCTTCACAGTCCTCCAGATTCAAAGGCACGTGAATGTCAGCACTGCTGCACCTGGCAAATTCTAAGGATTGACATTATTGCAATAACTCCGGTTATGCCTTATTACGGGTACCTGTATGTTGGGAGATAGATGGTTCTGGCAGTAGAACTATTGAGGTTTCACCTAATATGCGGCTGGTAACATCTTCCCCATGCTTTGCACTACCCATTTCTTCCGCTCTAAGGAGAAAGCATTGCAGCATTGAATGTGTAGTGTTGAGTGAGAATGTTGAACGGCTCATACCTAGGTATGCGTGCGTTCCTCAGTCTGTGATATTTTATCGTATTTTTGGATACCTGAATTGGATTAACTCCGCTTCTTATGCTGCCCAAGAAGTAAGTAAAGCGACTCAAATTATAATTTTTAACACAGTGGCTGCCACCCCCATTTATGAATTGGTAGAATTTTTCAGCTACATGTTTTCTGCTTAAATCTGCGTCATTTGTGTTTTTTGTGCCTGTTATTTTCGAATAAAGTTTGCAATGCTTTTGTTCGATTATCATTTTTATAATTTCTTTCTCTTCGTAAGCCGTTACTTCACGATCTATACGGCGAATATATTTACATTATGTACATGGAAATTTACAATGTCTAAAAACTGTGTAGTTAAAGCAGGGACGGTTTCAGAAAAAGTTTTCGGGGGGGGGGGGGGCCTGAAAAATATCACAATTCTTTTACTTGAGTAATATTTTTTTTTAAATTTCATTCATAAGTCCATTCTATCTAGTATAAAGCCGCCCCCCCCCCCCAAAGGATCCGTCCCTGAGTTAAACTGTGTAGTGGTGAGTATTTATTTACCCCGCAAAATTAACTATCACAAAATTAAATTAACGATTACCTACATAATGAAACTATGTTAATATTACATAATATTAATTATATTTTTAAATTTACTTTTAATTGACACAGTTCACTTTCGAATAAAATAATTCTTCTCAGCGAAACTGAATTAATTTATACTCAAGTAAATTTTTAAAAAGTAAATAAATTGTCTAAATTATCAGATTTTCGTCTTTTTTTATTTTTGAGTTAAGCATTATTTGTATACGAGATAATTTGTATTAGCGCGTGTAATTTTGCCTTGCGGTCATTTTATTTATAAACCGTCTTCTACTATGGAACTAGTTTTCAAATATTTAAAATGTGGAATTATTATTTTGTCTTATTTTTATTCACGATAAGAAGGAATTAAGAATGGACACTTGGAAGTTTGTTGTCAACTAATTTTCAAACTAAAAAAAGAAATGTATATAGCGATTATTTATGTAGCGATATTATACCTAGGTATACAAAAATCAAACAATCTCTATCGCCAATCATTCCACTGCAATTCACTTACAGCCCATACTTGCGCAGGCAAGTGGTACACTATTGTTTAACTTATTTGTTTTTATCTAATTTCAGGAGTTTGATGGAGAAGTACGGTAGCGCTGTTAAAAAAGTTAGTGAAAGTGCTTAGTGACATTGAGCCATGCAGACTTCTTCTGTCTGTAAAAGTGAAAATTTTAGTGGCAGTTCAACAGTATTATCTGTGCTTTTCCCGTTATCTTCCTCTCTCCTTACTCGGTGATATGACGGCTCTTCCCGTTCTTCTGGCTCCGCAAAAATGGATTCTTTCAACTTCGAAAAACAGGTAGGCTACTGAAAGAAAATTTTATTTTTAAATTTCTCTTGGTCGGTTTGTCTTAATATTGCAAGTTAAAAAAAACGTGGAGTGTAGAAAATTACACCAAAAAATCTGTAATTTGTCATTTTTTATTAGCCTAATTCACAATAAAATTAAATAACAGAGCAATAAATGAGATGGCATAAAGTAGAAAAAAAATCTTTCAGTACATTTTTACATACAAAAAAAAGTGTGGTCGTCACTAACACAAATTGGCCACAATTTTATAACTCTTAGCGCCTGACCTTGGTGATCGTTATTTTTACAAATCAAGTTCAATAACAGGGCTGATCGATATAATGTCTACCAAAACGTAGAGAAGCCTTTCTTCTACATTATGGCATCTCATTTATGGCTATACGATTTCCTGTGAAATTATATTTTTACGCCCGTGTCCTTTTCCCACTTCCCATTGCCTCTTAAAAAAACACGTACTATCCAACCTCAATGCGATGAAACTTGGCAAGGCTTATTTTTTAGTGTAAAAAAGGCTTGTTCGTTATAATAACAATAAAAATCATTTTATTATTAGTTTAATAAATAAATAAAAAGTAATAAATATTGATTTTTGTTGTTCTATTACTAAGCCAACCTAGCGGAGTTAAGGCTATACAGCCCTCTCTCACACTCAACTAGGAAGACCCGGGACCGCCTGCCTTACATGCCCTCCGAAGCGTGGCTAGAAAATGTAGGAAGTGTAGGACTCGAACCAACAACTTTTCGGGCGAAAGCCAGAGTCCGTACCACTAGTCTACATGCCCTGACATACTTTAAATTATAATTCTGCACATAATGACAGCTACTTACATTAACCTACTTTGTAAATAATGTATTAATTTAGGTACGGTACCGTAATCAATAATTATGAGTAAAAACAGTTCCATGGTAAATAATTTAATTAATTTCTTTAATTTAAAAAAAGTTTAATCGCATACAAACAATTCAATGAATGTATCCAATTGACCTCTTCAGTCGCCTCACTAAGTTACCTAATAGGTACTTGTGTCGAGTAACGACACGTCTCCGATCGCATGGCGTGTAGAGACTCGCACAAGTTCAAGCTCGCTACCACCTGGCCATCGAAGTCGATAATAAATAATCGGCTGCCTCAATTTTCTCTATCCAAAAGCACTAGATTAATCAATGGGTATAGCCGACAGAAATAATACAATACGGTAATTTTAACTATTCATTGACGCACGGATAATCTAAAATTTCTTTTAATTCTCCAAAACCTTCTTGCATTGGGAAGCAACCTGTTTGGTTTCGTCACTCTATTAACAACCAAAACATTCACGAAGTTATAAAAAGCATCAATAAAAATATTCCCCAAAAAAATAATTTTTTGAGAAATTTTTCATAAAAATTCATAATTTTTCATTTGCCCCTGAATCAGGCATTCAAGGGGTTGCGACCTAGAAAATGCTTGAAACGCTAAAGCGAGTGCTCTGAATCAAAATATTTATGAAGAGAAACAAGCATATACCCCAATTATGTGAAGTATATTAGCTTATGCTTCAATTTATGAATTGGGCTGATCCGAAATAATTTACCGTATTATATGAAATCCTCTGTATCGCAATTAAAACGGGAATATTGATCCCATCTGGGATGTTGGTATGCTAACCCAAAGCTCCAGTTATATAAGATTTCCCTCAAATTTAACAATCAACCAGAGGAACTCGTTGATGCGTGGATTTAGAAATTATGAACAACAGCCCAACTCTTCAGCAAAGTAGTTGATTAAAAACCAAAGGCATTCTATTAAGAGAGTCTCAAATATTTCCTATAGTAAAATCAAAAAAGGGGACTCATGGCAATACGCAATGACCTGAAGTTCTCTTAACATTACTGGTTTCCATAAGAATTTTAGTCACAAAACAATGGCTTTGAACATGAAAATTCTTCAGAAATGGAACGGTTTTGTTGCTACACGGTATAATATTTAGCGCAGAATTTGTTGGCGAAGAAGCATTCTCCGAGGAACTTTTCCCGCCATGGCAGGTGTACAATGATCAATCGCAGATGAAGTTACAGAAAGTTTCACTCTGTATTGTATTGTATGAGGATTTTTCAATGCTTAAATTGTAAAATCATGTCCCAATTGAGTGAGAGACTGTCTTTAACTTCCGTCGAATGTACTCCTGGATTTCTTACCTTCCTACATATCGACTTACGTACTAAGAACATACGTGTAATGTATACAATACCTACCGTACTTTCAATACTGCTGCTATTTGTGAGTTTGGGTTAACCCTCCTAAAATAGACAGCCAAAAATAGAGAAAATCGTCCCAATTTGTGAACATGCATGCTGTCAAAATCCATTGATTAGTTTGGCTACTTATCGAAAACAGACAGAGCTACATACAGAAACACAGACCGCTTTTTTGTATTTGTGTATAAATGAACTAAAATAAATAAATAATCATTTATTTGCAAACTTGTCTAAAAGTCCAATAAAATGCAAACCTTATACGAAAATTGAGTACAATTGAAATTCCTTCATGGTACAAGTTTTTTTTACCAAGTTACGTAAAATATCCAGTAATCATCAAATTATGGAGACCAAACATCCTCCAACCCATAGATTTATATATAATTACAATAAAATTATAAAAAGAAAAAAACATGAAGAAATGAAATGTAAAGTAATTTTCAATAAGGATTTTTATAGTATTTTATAATATTGTATTCAAGTAATAGTAGTGGTATTGTTTGTATTTTATATTTTAATATATATGATATTCATTTAAGGCTAATTGTGACATTTTTTATTTTATTTTGTTGTTTTATGGAAAATTACATTAGTGCCAGTATTATCTAATTAGCGTAAGTTGTTAAATTTTAAGCATCATAATAAAATATAAACATATAGAGATTATACAAGTCTACAGATTGAACGCAAGGTATTAGCTTGGAGGTAATGAGAAATTCATTTCAGGTTAATTGTGACTATGTTTTATGGAAAATTACTTTAGTGTAAGTATTAACTAAAGAACGTAATTCCATTGGCTTTCAAGCATCATAATAAAAAATATAAAGCACTTAGAGATTATACAAGTCTGCAGATTAAACGCAAGGTATTAGGAGGTAATGAGCAGTACGGAAATCACCAACACTATTTTACAATGAGTGGCAATATTGGTGGAATGAATTATTAACTACATGTATTACTGCTCGGATGTTCTAATGTTACTTTCTCTACTTCCTCGTAGCCTTATCTTATATATTATCTCAAACCTAATTCATGCATCGTATGTCTGTTATGTGATTTTTATTTATTTTATGAATATATTACTATTTAGGCTTACTATATTTATTTATTTATTATCGCTTTCCAATTTATACGTAGTATAAGGAAAGCCTTGTGATGGTCGCAATTTTCGATTGCGAGATTTCAACGGATTTACACGTTTTGAGGTCCCAGTAACCAAAAAAAGTGGTTTTTACGAAATGTAATGTCTGTCTGTCTGTCTGTCTGTCTGTCTGTCTGTATGTATGTCTGTCTGTCTGTCTATCTGTTCAATTATTTACCATGAAATTAATCATTTTCTCTCCCTACTAATTCATAAATTGGAAAGCATGTTCGAGTAAACTCGGACCGGTTCTTTTTCATGTTGCTGTATAGTTGCGCTTAGTACCTTGCAGCCCATACAAATTTTCACACAGACAATTTCATATTTCATAGCCAGAGAAAAGTAGTTGTTATAGGCTATATTGATTCAGCCTGAAGATAAAATAATTTTATTTTATTTAATGTTTTTCCCCGTAGCCGTTTTTGAGAAATAATTTTTTAGAAGTTTTTTTTTCGTTTTTGAAGGTAACCCCCCTCCCTCCCCAAACTGAGTTAGCCCAAAATAATACAAAAGTTGTCCCGAGGTGTAATTTTTGTAAGCCTAAATGCCGCATTTCATCACAACCTGGGGGATAGTTTGACGAACAGACAGACATTTCGTCATTTGGATTATGAAAATCCTAAACCTGTAACTATAAACATAGGGATATTTAAGATAAATGGTTAGCTTTTGAACAAAGGGCTACTTTAATAAATAGCTTCACAGCCCTTGCAACTTTTGCAAAGTGCACAGGTATGGGTTAGATACCTTTGTTGTCTTTGCAAGGTGTTCAGGTATATAAATTTGACTCGGTAAGTTGTTGGACGGTCTTCGCCTAATTGCCTCGGGTTCTTTTCTCCTTTGTGAAACTGCGGTTCACGGGCATGACTAGTCTCTACCCTTCAATGGCTTCTTCAGGGTCGGAACCTGAAAAACTAATTCTTATAATATTGACACATTGAAATGTTTAAAGAAGTTGTGGTCTTCCAAATCTAAAGTTTACACCTGCCTAAATGCACAAACCCCCACTACTTTGTGGCATGTTTTTCAAAAACATTCCTCTCTTGGAGTCCTCCTGTTTAAAGTTTTATTTTTTTACAAATGATTAAAATTAAAAAATAATAATAAATCTTCGTCTATAAAATAAAGGACATTTGTTGGCGAGGCTGACTACATTTCAAATGTGTTTACTGTGAGACTAAACACACTATTTCAGGGGTTCCCTAACTGTGGTCCATGGATCACCGGTGGTCCACAGACGTATATCAGATGGTCCACGGACCATAGTAAGAAATAAGAAATTAAATCAGCTGAGATAATGGAAATTTGAAGTAAAATACAGTAAGTCTTGACACTGAACTGTTAAATCCAACCGCAATCCAATCAGTCCTAAACATTTAATAAAATATTAGCATGTAATTTTAGGCACAAATCATCCTAGAATTTGACGGTTTCCCTGTCGCAGCTATGGTGGTCCACGGAAAATCATAAAATGTTGTAATGGTCCACGGACAAAAAAGTTTGGGAACCCCTGCACTGTTTCATTAGGCGGTTAAATAATTCTTTTGCGAAGGAGCTGCAGCAACTAGTACGAACTGATTTATCCCAGCCGGATTCTTGTTGCCAACTTGCCAATCTCAAAATATGATTAATATGATAGCGTACATCGAAGTTGCCCTAAATCCGGGAAAGACGTAACAGGTATATGTAAAAGTCCTGACATTGAAATATATGTATTCTAACGGTGCAATACAGCAACAGGCAATAGTCAACGTGATATAGAAAGGGTCACCTTAAGGAAATCAATAACAGGAGAGATTCATCTTGCCGGATGTGCGGAAAACGACAGCGGCACAAGATATACCACAGCATCTGATAACCGGTGTTCGGTGCAGTTGCGAGAGAATTACTTCCATCATATGCCCACCCTATGTATTATAAATCTTTATTCAATAGGATGTCAAACTTGGTTGACTGGGTTTTAGGGAGGATTTACTAGGGATCTAATAGTCCAGAATAGGGTACAAGCATACATTGTTGCGAACGATATGGAAAGTTTTCGTTTTATAGAAACTTCCATGGAAGCTTTTGAAACCATTTTCAACACTTTGAGTCTTGTCTCGAACTATTCTATTAACCGGAAGTGAAGACCTCTTATTTCCCTCATCACCGGGTTTATGCATGAAATATTAGCAAATGTGTTCAATATTTTGAAACTTCCCTCGACTTTTCATTTCAATTAACCGGAAGTGAAGACCTCTACCAATGCAATATTAAAGCTTTAGACCAGGGATTATTTGCGGTGACTAGTTCTGCTGGACGAGGTGATATATCAAAAATAGATATATCTTATTTTATATAGACGTAAAATAGGTATATCATCTTTTTCATGATTAATTAAATGAATTTACGGAAAAAGCAGAAATAGCTATCTGTAATGCAGAACAGGTCCCAATTTGAATTTTTTAGTTCTGGTGGAGAAAAACCCACATAATGAGATTTAATTTTTGAGAATGTCGAAATTTGTGCCTGTTGAATTTAATTCAAATCCTTTGTGTAGTTTGCCCCTAAATTCGATGCACAGACTCACCAACAGAGAAACATTTCGTAAAATTCTCTTTTTGGTGTCTTTAGACGTGTGAATCAGTTGAAATCTCGAAATGAAACATTTTGACCACCATAAAGCTTTCCCCAATGCCATAGCCTAGAAGTTATAGGTTTTCAAATAAAACTAATTAAGTTAAAGCTGAAACTTTGTACATTTCTCACATTTCATTTGATTTTGACTTCGATTTTTTGTTATATTACTAACCCAACCCTAGCGGAGTTAGGACTATGAAGCCCTCTCTTACACTCGAGTGCCTAAGTCTATCACCAATACACCTACTACGACATCATTTCATTTCATTGGTATACAATTCTATTTAGGGGGGTATTCCATATACGTACAACGTCAACGAAAAATTGAAAAATGACGTTTTAGCAGACATTAAAGACATACTAAAAATTCTGCTACCACGTCAATTTACGTCATTTTGACGTCATTTTTCAATTTTTCGTTGACGTTGTACGTATGTGGAATGGGCACCTTAGTTGAAAATAAAAACATAATATCAAAAGTTCCTATTTTGTCCTGGTTGAAATAAGGATTCGGGAACACTGAAAATCCCCCTTGGGTAAAGGGAAAAAATATAATTATTTGATCCTAAATAAACTAAAAAAATTCAACAATTATTTTCAATACCGAAATTTTTGCTGTGGCATATTACGGTAGCACAGGAAGTTCAAAATAGTTAAAAAATTTTATTGCCTTTATATTTTCCAACCAGATCCACTCACTAATTTACATTAAAGTCGATACAATGCACGTAGATAGGTAATGGTGTAATAATGAACGGTATGCGATTTTCATTTTCTGAAGTTTCATATAGGGCCTGGATTTAATATGCATTAAATGCGAAGCGCTCTTTGATGAAAGGAATTCGATTTTTTAAATGCTTCCCCCCCCCCCCCACCCCCGCCAATCATGGTGCTACTTCTAGTTAATAGACCTACAATATGAACATCAGAAAACATGCCTTTGAGAAAATTAATTTATATTTCAGACTTCAGCGGATGCAAGCCTTGTATAATGGCCTGTGATAACCACCAACTCCGCAGCGAAAATCACACTTCTACTGAAAACTTTATTATGAAATTCATAATTGATAAAAGCTTGCGAGGATTAGACTCAACTTCCATGTTTTTCTTTTTATAATTTAGTATTTGTCTCGATAGTTTGATGATTCCTGTCCACTGTATATATTATGGTTATTTTTTTTTAAACGGTGAATTGCATGCAAACAATTCGATGAATTTATCCCATTAACCTTTTCAGTCGCATCCTTGTTTTGGAGTTACGTATGCTACGACACTTAGTAAAACAAAATTCTACCAAGAAGGAATTTAAATTTTATTCAATTTTCTATTTAAGAATTGCATTTTATTGAAGTTTTAGGTCTGCAAATAAAAGAATATTTATATATTTATTTAAAATACGTTGTTTATATTTTTTATTTAATTTCATAATTTAATAATAAAATTAATAATTTCTATATTATACTAAGTTCCCCTACCGGAGTTAAGACCTCCGGGCCCTTTCTTACACTCAACCAGAGGCGTAGCCAAGGGGGAGGGGGTCAGAGGGGTCCGGACCCCCCCCCCCAAAAATTTTTTTTTGGCATAATAGCAAATTTTTTTAGATAGTTATATAAAAAATATGGTTATCTAAAAAATCGCCGGGGAGACCCCGGTCCCCGTCATTCCAGTTTTGTTAGTAAAGTTATCGCCTGCAAAATCAAAATTTTTTGCCGACAAGCTATTACAGGCCTATCATTTAAAAAACAATCCCCAGGGTAGCCCTCGGCCCCCTTGCTAGCTGTAATATTATTCACATGTAAAATATAGACATAACTGCTTTCAAAGTGCGTAAATTCCACTATTTTGGGCCTATTCTTTTTCAAAACAATTCCCCCTGGGAAGACCCCAGGGCCCCCTTTTCTCGCAGTGGGTCTACTATTCTTCGGCTGTAAAACCTTAAAACATTATTAGAATACGTTACAAGCCGTATATTTTATTTATACATCAAAATGTGTAAAACTCCACAATTTCAGGCCAATTTTTTCTAAAATCTACCCGGGGGAGACCCCCGTGCCCCCCTTTGGCCTCCCGGCCCCGCGGGTGGGAAGTTGAGTTCATGCCCCAAATTAGAAGATGCGTACGTTCATGAGAGCGGCTTTCCTCTTTTCCACTATTTTACGGAAATACGGGGGGGGGGGCGCCAAATGAAATACCACCCCATTCGAAAACCTATCGTAAGCGGGCAAACTTTGTGAAAGCTGGACCCCCCCCCAAAAAAAAAATTCTGGCTACGCCACTGCACTCAACTAGGGGGCTAGCTTAATAGTGTTACATATAAATGATTACAAAAGAAACAAAATAAAATAATACATTTATACATCTAAAATTATAACACTAAAGTGCAGAGAGACATTTACACATCCATTCACGCATGGATAGCGAAGCATTGAAGCAATATCAGATCTTCGCGATAATATGGAATAACTTGGATAAATTTAATGTGTAGGTTATATATATTATAAAAGTAGTGTAAAGGACTATTTCATGCATAGTATTATAAAAGTAAATCCTGGCCGTCAGGCGCGGATCCAGAACGAGACCAAGGAGGGGGCTAAGATTAAATACGATTTTTTTTTTAATAGGGCTGAAATATTGGGGTTGTACGCATTTTCAGAGCAATAAGGGTTCTATATTGTAGGTGATTAATACAATCGAGCACAAGGGGGGTCCGGGGTCTCCCCCGGAAGAAAATGTGTGAAAAATAGGACTGAAATAGTGGGGGTTTTACGCATTTTGAGGAACCTAGTGGGGGGGGGGGGGGGGCTGCCCCCGTAGATCCGCGCCTGCTGGCCATAAGTATACACCATCCAAACGCTGATTCTAAAGATATAGTACTTTATAACTGGAATATTCGTACCATCGTACAACGATTGCCATAACCATGGGGAAAACATGTAATTACATTTGTTTACAATATATGTATTTATTAAGGACAAGATAACAATTATTGTGGAAACAGGTTATTTCGGAATATGAATGAATTGCATACTATCGTTATGAAGAACGGGGGGTGGTTGGTATTTGTTACATAAAAAGGCTTCTTCTATTAATTTGTCACATGGACGATAACTTGGACTCTACTTCCATAGCGAGTACCAACCACCTCAAGTCTTATAAACAATAACAAGCAGCAGACGTCAAATGCCAAATAACCCGGTTCCACAACAGTTTGTTGCTTGCAGAAGAAAAAAAAACAGGGACTCAAACTTTAAAATTAATTGTGCTTGTAATCCTGATTCGGGCTCGCAGTAACAGCAGGTTGGATTTTTTCTCTTCTATATCGAGTCTCGAACAGTGGTCCCTAGACCAGGTCTCTATCAACTGGTCTACGCCGGTGCTTGGCGATGCTGCTAGAAAGTGCCAAATTCGTGACGGGGTAAGGATGTGCAATTGGTGACCAGTGTCATGGGTATTATGACACAAAGCGTGCAGGCAGAATGCCAAGGAGGAAGGACAGCCACGTGCTTCCAGACTGGAGAAAGTGACTATAGACCACGGCACGCCATCATTCGAGCCTAACAGTGTTAATCTAGGGATTGTCATTTTTTTTCTTCCGATTATTAAAGTATTCATCATTTTCATATTTCCTAATCAATTTGATAGACCGGAGTTCATTATTATTATTACTACCGTTTTATTATAATATTACTCTAGGGATCTCATTCATTGGCTACTATAATGGTTAATTATTATTAATTATTAATTAAAATTATATCTTGCAGTGCCACTGCTCTAAGATCGCTCGATAAGCGGAAGCTTGAGGGTTATATTGTATGTATTAAAGTTTTTTCAATATATTGCACCTTGTTCCGGGGTTACTGGACAAGGAAAAAAGTGAAGTGAAGTGATTACTGTTATTGTTATTATTATTATTATTTAGAGAGCTGAGCTGACATAGGTCCCTTTGAACAGCATAAATATTGGTATTACATCAGTGTATTCGAATCATTCTTGCTATGGACATTGACATTTTGATTGAAAAATCAACTGTTAGGGTCAAATTTCGGTTGCCTCGACTTTCCCTATCCCAAATCACTCAATTGAGCGATGGTATGAATGGATAGTCTAAAACGGGCATACCAATTTATTGTATATTACAACCCAGTAATAAAGGCAGGGTATGCAATGCATTGGGTGGGGCAGGAATTGTCCATATCTTTTTCATCTTTTTTTTTATTCAAAACTAACACTTTATTTTGGGAAGCAATCTATTCAGTTTTGTTTCTCTGTTTAACACCTGATACATACATGAAGTAAGAAATAAATATCGATAAGAATGTTCCGCAAAAAAATTATTTTTAGTCATTTTTCATGAAAATTGAGTCTTTTTTTATTTTTTCCCCCAGAATGAAACGACACCCTGGATTTTGTTTGCATTAATAACAACTACAATGCGAACTTCCAGAAAATCGTTGGAGCCGTGTTTAAGAAATAATTTTTATCAGTTTTTTTCCCCAAAATTAATATGGCCCATAATAACAAAAAAAAAACCGAGGCATAATTTTTGTGAACGTACATGCCAAATTTCATTAAAACCCACTGAGTAGTTTGCCCGCATATCGACGACGAACAGACAGACAGACAAACAAACACTTTCTTGTTCCTGGGACCTTATTACGTTTAAATCCACTGAAATCCCGAAATCGAAAATTTCGATCATAACGAAGCTTTCCTTATACACCTACTACCTATAAATAGGAAAGCAATAAGCTTCACAAAATGCCCCACGTCAGGAAATATAAATCCCTTTTAAAACTTCAGCAACATTTTCCCGCTAGAAGTGCGGTCATACAAAAAAGACTCGGGAAAAAGAAAATCAGAGAGAAAGAGTCCCCTACCCTCCTACCTCTTCACATTTTGAAATACCCTCACTTCCTCATGTCCACTATTTTCCCAATGGGCCTGACAAGTGCATGGCCCATAGAGAGCAACCTCAATCACATCAACCTTTTCTCCCAACCGGATGCTCTTGTTTTTTTTTCATTGCTCATTCGAACTTTACTGTAAACTGTGTCTATGACTGTAGATGATAATTTTTCTTTTGACATTCTTTTCCTTAGCTCCATCTATTTTAATTAACATTTGCAAAGTAATATAATATGCATTACTTCCAGGAATTGAAACATTGAATGGTTGTATTCCTTTAATGAAAATAAAATTTGACGCATTGACCGTGTATTATATAAAACACGTACTGCAAAGACACACATTTTTAAGAATTCTGAGAATCTTTTTTTCTAACGCCTGCTTTCAGCATTTCGGCTTTAAGCAACCCTGTCAGCCTGGCGGGGGGGGGGGGGGGGGTGAGTCTGCTTACTAACTTGAGAAACCCTAAGGGCAGACTCCTACACCTCGGGGAGATTCAACTTGGTAAGGCCGTTGGAAAAAAAAGAGAACTACCGTAATAGTTAGGTATATAAAAGAATCAGCACGAGTGAACCCCTAAAAGCTTTCCGATTTATCAATACTTAGCATAGGTACCGAGACAGATAATTTGAGTAAGTTTCATGAACAATAATTGTCCTAGGGTTACATTTCGGTTGCCTCGAGTTTCCCTATCTTAAAGCTCCCTGCCTGTCTTTTCCTGCTGTAACCATATCATTGGTCATGGCTTCATGGACATGGCAAAATCAAACCACATGAGAATTTTTCTCTGAATAATCCAAATTATGGCTACATTCAGAAGCCCGTATTCTCTAACATGATGCTTTACAGGGGCTATGTAATCCTGTCCCACTGCAGCAATGGAGATAGTACTGGACTTCCCACCCCTCCATGTTGCAGTGGAAACTTCTGCAGAAATGGCATTACTAGGAGTGGAAGGGCAATTAAGAGAGACTCAGCCTCTCTGACTACGTCTGACCACTGCCTGGATATGCCAAGCGATAGAATCCATCCAAAATACTGTTTTAGGAGGGAATTCGAAACTATATTAGGGACAATGAAAGAATGCTGCGAATCAGCAGGAATTCTCAATAGTCACACAATCAAGTGGTATACTGATGGCTCTAGGCTAGGAAGTACCAAACCAAGAACAGGCCTTGGCGTCTTTGGTCCTGGGGTTAAATATCTGGAGTCTCTTAGGGAGACAACTATAGTCTTGCAGATTCTGCAATGAAGGTGCGGAGGACCTGCGATGCGATGCGATGCAATCGCACGAAGAAGAGCAGCATGCTCGGAAGGCTTGCAGTTACATGTAAAAGACCTACCACTTCTGAATCCCCTCAAGATCCTGGCTCTCGTGAGGGAGATAGGCCTCGAGAAAGTGATGTAGAAGTGATGTAGATACTTTGTTGTAGGGGGCACAATAGGCCAATAGGCTTAAGTGCACACAGGTAACACCTGTACCCCAACTTATATAAAAAAAAAAAAAAAAAAAAAAAAAAAATCTTAAAGCTCTGATTTGATAAATTTGACAATTGAATAGTCCAATGATCCAGACCAGACCAGACCAGTCCAGACCAATGAAATACAACACAGTAATAAAGGCAGGGTATACAAGGTATTGGGGCATGAATTATCCATAATGTCTTACTCAAAACCAAAACTTTGATTTGGAAAGCAACCTGGTTGGCTTGGTAAACTATTTTTCACATAAAAACATACCTAAAGTTACAAAGCATCGATGGAAAGGTTATGCAGAAATTTTTTAAAAAAGTATCTTCAATGAAAATTAAGGTATTATCATTTTTTGCCCCCAGGACCAAACTATCAAGTGGAAAGTCACCTATTAGGTTCTGTTTACAGAATTAACAACTACAATATATATGTAAATTGAAAAAATAGCTTAAGCCGTTGCTAAGAAAAATGTTTTTATTTTTTTTTATTTTTAAGTTAAATGAAAATAAAAAATGTCAGGAGATATGACTCCTTTCCTAGGAAACCCCTCTACTACCTGGAATATTCCTGTGGTCAAAGCATGGCTGTATTCTTCAAATCTCACATCCCTTAGAGATTTGGGAAAGGAAGACATGTTAGAATTGACGAAAAAGGGATTCGAACCCGAGTTTCCACCTTGCCGGAGTGGTACACTGACCACTGCACCATTTTTAGATGCCTTCCTTTCTCTACTTCTCCTACCTTTGAAGGCTCTCTATTAGCTAAATAAATACTCTTATCTCTAATTCTTGTTATATGATAACAAACTATATTGAAACGCCCTTATATATGGGTTAATTGTAAGAGTGGGCCGAAAGGCCCAAAATTCGCCCACATGGAAAATAAAGAGGATTTTCTTTCTTTCTTTCTTATAGCCTACTACCCTGCGACATTTTTTTATTTTGGGCTAACTTAATTTGGGGGGTTTTATTTTCAAAAAACTCCAAAAAAACGTCTAAAAAAATTATTTCTCAAAAACGGCTCCAATGTTGATAAAATGCGGGGGGTCGCTTGCCCCTTGATAGTTTGCTTCTGGGGGTAAAAAAATATAAATAACACAATTTTAATGAAAAATGACTAAAAAAATAATTTTTCTACGAAACCTTTCTATCAATGATTTCTACCTTCAGGCATGTTTCAGGTGTTAAATTGAGTAACGAAACCGGACAGATTGCTTTCCCAAAAACCTATTTGGTTTTGCACAAAAAATTATTTTTTGAAAAAATGATAGAAAATTCGCACTCAAATGCATTGCGTGCCCTGCCATTATTGCTGCGTGGTAATTAATTTGTTGGTCTGACCAATCTAGAATTTATCTCACTTCCAGTGACGTCAGGTGGACACACCCCCCCCCCCCCCCCCCGAGATATCGGAAATTTAACCGCTGGAAAATTATTTACCATGAAATTACTCATATTCTCCATCTACAAATGTTGATAAATTGGAAAGCATGTTCGAGTAAACTCGGACCGGTTCTTTTAGATATTTTTTCATTAAGTTCTGATTTAATTTGAAAAAACTACATATATGGGTGGATAGAGGCATCATTCCTTTATCGAATTTCAGAAGTTAATACTGAACTATACGGCTATATCATTTTTTAAATGTCAACATTTACATTATGTTGTAACACCGCCCTTTTGGAAATACTTCATTAAACCCTTCGTGAAATGCTGTCAATAAACCCCACCCCAAGAGTCACTGGGAAGACAGAGATTCCCCAAACCCCCCGATTACACACTCGAATAATGGTCCAATATTCGATGCAATAAATATTGGCTGAAGAAAAATTGGAACGTGTAATAGCAAAAATTCAGATTCAATCGAATATTCGATCGAATTTAAGACACACGCCTTAAATTGGATCCAATAATTTTGTAAACAAACCAACCATGGCAACCAACGCCAACAAACGTTTTCAAAATGGCGCATAACCTCTTATGTGAAGTGGATAATGGAAATGACCAAATTATTATTTGAATTAATCCAGGAAGAGGAGCATTTATACGATAAACTAAACCCAGTTTACACAAATAAATCGCAAGAGAAAATTAATAGGAATATTAATGATGCATTTATTTCCCCGCGATTTGTCTTCCCGTTGTCGTCTCCTGTCTTAGGGGCCTTTTCCATATTAGTTATTTGTCTATGGGCCTAGCCATCAATCGACAGCGCCTAAACTTACAATCGCTAACAGTGTGACGAAGTTACAATAGTATATTTATTTCATTTCCGTAAGGTACAATTCAATGTAGGACGTAGATTCTAGATGTTGTCAATAATAAATAGCCTAAAAAAAATTAGTTGTTTTAAATAGTCTAAATTATAAATTCCTGCACGGAGTAGGGGCAACTCTCCGCATTAAATGCATTCATTCATATTTTCATCCATGGTTAAAAAAGTTTAGATAGTTAAAAAAGATTTTTCGTTCTTTAGACGCCATCCTTATTCTGTGCATCAAAAGTTGATTTTGCATTTTTTTTGCTAATATTTCTTTCTCTTGCCACTTAATAGACGTGGCACAAGCCAAGAAATATTTGAGTGTGTAATACCTTCATTTTTCAAAAAAAATTGGGCCCAATATTTCTTCGGTCGAATATTTATTGGATCGAATAAATATTCGACTGTGTAATCGGGGGGATAGCGATAGGACAGTCTTCAGTTCCTCTTTTGTACGGGGTTGGTTTCTTGTACCTACAGATGCTGAGCCTGGCCCTCAGTCTTGAAAACAACATTTCTGCGCAATGCGCTGTAACAAAATTATTGCAAAAAAAGTAGGCCTAAAACAATGTGTTCAAAAACACAGCATAGCATGTTTTGTTGTTATCAGAACGGAGCCAAGGCCTATTACAACTCACAAGGACGTACAGCCTATGACGCAATGTACCGCCATCTGAGGTTGTTATGGGAAGTGTTTCCTGACTCAATAGAAAGTGGCTCCAGCTCCAGAATATTCCAGTTGTTTGCCGCTGGTAATGAGGCAGCTTCCAGTTTGGTGGATCTGTGTATGCAATACGGAGTGCGGAGATTTTAGGCAGATATTTCCTAATATTTGGTTATTTATATATAATAATATATAATAATATATAAATATATATAAATAATTTATATATAATAATATTTCATCTGTCAATAATCTGTCATTTGTGCATCAATAATTGATGAGATGTTTGTTTTAAGGAGACTATTATGTAGATACTTACCTATTATAAATTAAGTTATAATATGGTAGAGACTTATTATTGATGCACAAATGACGGATAATTGATAGATGGAATAGCCGCCTAAAGACTCAAGGACGGATACAGGGGGGGGGGGGGGCAGCTGCCAAAATTCGGTAAATCTGTAAATTAATTTATTACGTTCTGATTTAACCGATCCTACATGTGTTTTTCCTATTTTGACCCACAACTACCCCCCCCCCCCACTCAAAATGGGCTGGATCCGTCCGTGCTTAAAGTAAATATTGACTTTTTTTGTTCGGTTACTACTTACAAATCTATGCTACTATACTCAACTAGGAATGCCCTCCGAAGCATGGTCAGAAAATGTAGCACTTGGATTGAATAGCTCCCTGGAATAACGGTCTAACCGTTTGTTTTCAAAACTGAGTTAAATATGCACCAATGGTCACAGGTAATTCCCCACCAGCCAGTATTTTCAGTTTTTGAATATTCCCCCAGATGGCGGGTAAATCCACCCTGCAAAATATAGGTGTGTGCGTAGGAACAGAATAGCCGGACTTAGGCATTTCTCCTAAACATTTATAAAAATGAGGTTTTATTTATACATAATCCCATCTTTGAGGCCGCAGAACGACGGATAAGATAATACCAGGGCATCGATTGTTCAAAAATATTTGGAAATCTCTGTTTTAAATCCCAACCATGGCCGTAGCCAAGGGGGGGGGGGTTCATGGGGTTCAACTCTCCCCCCCCCCCCCGAAATGAAATGGCTTCATACTAGATAGAATCGGATTTTGAGAGGAAAAATAAACCCCACTATGTAATACCCAATGAAATTTCTAAACCCCCCCCCCCCCGCCGCCCGAAAAAAAATCCTGGCTACGGCCTCGATCCCAACACCTCTCAATGATGCGTCTCAATGTTTCTATGTTCCAAATGATGTTCTATTGCAAAACTGGGCAGTAAATAATGAGAGACCTGAATGCAGATGCTGTTTAATCAGGGCAAATCTGCAGTCCATTCATTAAGACACAAACAAGGAGGGTGCTTGTGGGGCTACAGAATCAAATTTCACAGGTAACTCAAACGTTGAATGAAGATGTTAAGCTGACATTTGTTCACTATTGGATTGCACAATTCCCTATTCAGAGCTGGGGTCATAGGAAATAAACGTGTGTACTTATTGCTTTCCTATTTATACGTAGTATAAGGGAAGCTTTGTGATGGTCGAAATTTTCGATTCCGGGATTTCAGTGGATTTACACGTTTTGAGGTCCCAGGAACAAAAAAGTGTTTTTTACGAAATATCTGCCTGTCGGTCTATTCGTCAAATCGGCGGCAAACTACACGGTGGATTTTGATGCAATTTGGCATGTAGGTTTACAAAAATCATGCCTCAGAACAATTTTTATTTTTATTTTGGGGGATTTTACCCCAAAAATCGTCAAGAAACAAAAAAAAAATTATTTAAAAAAAAAGACGATTTTCTTTAAATTCACATATTTTGGACTGTTGTCGCAATGTCTTTATTGTCAAATCAGAGTTAACAGTGCTAAATTGTGTTCGGAGGGCATGTATAGCAGGCGGTCCCGGGTCTTCCTAGCTGAGTGTAAGAGGGGGTTTTACAGCTCCGCTAGGTTGGCTTAGTAATAGAACAAAATTAGTCATTATTTATGGGTTAATTGTAAGAGTGGGCGGAAAGACCCAACATTCGCCCACATGGAAAATAAAGACAATTTTCTTTCTTTCTTTCTTACAATTATTTACCATCGCCAGACGACGCCATTGTTAAATTTTAGTTTGTTATTGTTTGCAAAGCGTGATTTTACTCTATGATCATTGATCAATTTTAACATGCGGAAGTTAAAATGGACAATAACATAGAGTTAAACAAAAATCTCATCAATTATTGACGGAATATTGACAAGTGGAACAGCCGGCTTCCGTGTGGGTTAACCAAAGCATTCCAATTTAAATGGAAAGTAACTAAGTAAATAATACTCAGATTTAACCCTGCTTCAAGGAAATATGAATATGATGCTGTGTAGACTTGATTAACCATAACGATAAGAAGTTCAACATCCCACTCTTATTTAATAATGGGGTAATTTTGCAATTTTGAAGCACTATACAGAGGAAAAGCTGCAATTAACATTGTTCTCGAAGTTGTTTTCGAAGTGGTTTTTGTGATCCAATATACACTCTGTCTTCTCTCTCAAGATCCCTTCGATAATTCACAGCTCGTTACACAGAGCTACAAAGTTGAGGCATATTAATTTTTGTATCATAACAAATAAGAATATCTACAGTGGCGCAGTCCTGGATTTATAAATAGGCCGTATAGGCTGCGGCCTAGGGGCGGCAGATTTCAGAGGACGGTCACTTGATTTCAGAGGATAAAAGTCAAACTCGTCCACTGGTTATCTCATGGCATGGTTTTTTATACTTATATTTACTACAAATGGAAAATTAATTTTTTAGAAAGGTATGTACATGGGGCGGCGGAAATAAAGTGGCCTACACTCATGAAAAATATAAATCCGGCACTACAGTGCCGGATTGGGACTTGAAATCGGCCCACACATTTTCAGATACCGCGACCCCTTCCTCAGGTCAAAATGCTGTTGTAATGCTTGTTACTAAAACAAGTTGTATTTTATTTATTTTTATGTATGCTTCGATTTTTTTTCATTGGACATTCGGCCTCGAACAACTATTTTTGGACCGGCCCACCGGGCAAATGCCCGTCCGCTGATTATCTAACAAGCTGATTAGGCTGCAGCATGTAGGGTGGCAGATTCCGAGGGGAATGACAACGGTTATTTATAATTAAACGAAAATTCTTAAAAGTGAAAAAATACTTTCTTAAAAGATTTGGCTAGCTCTATAATATAATGAATGAAATGAAATGAAATGAAAAACGTCTTTATATTAGGCGAGCTTTAGCCCCGAAGGGCTACTCTACCAGGTAACTTATTTACAATTTATTTTATTTTTCACACAATTATGTATTTAGCTTATGTATTACTACGTATATATTAAACAACGTTTCATTAATCTTTGCTCATTTACTCGTATATTTAGCAAAAGAAGTCCTTATTTATTTATTTATTTAAACTAAAGTAGAGAAAAAACTTACTTAAAATTTTTAGCTTATAGCTCTATAATTTTTTTACCATTTAATTTCACCTTCTTCTCGGCCTTTCGACGCTAACAAATGAAAGGTCCGAGTTTATATGTTTTCCTTTTTTTGCTTTCCAACTTATACTTAAGTATAAAGCTTTGTGATTGCGGTAATTTTCTAAAGTGGTTATTTTGAAATGTCTGTCTGTAACTCAATTTGAATCTAAAAAAAATGTACAATATTATGAAATTTGGCATGTAACTCATGTAAGTTCCCAAAACTATTGCCTAGGGGTGTTTATTTCGGGAAATGCCTCCAAAAAACTACGAAATATGCGGTTTTCTCAAAAACGGCTCTGACGATTTCTTTTAAATTCACATTGATTTTAGTTCTTATTAATTTAAACAAAATCCGGTAGATCGGCCTCAGGAAAATCGAAATTTCAGGGTTGGAAAATTTTCTGCCATGGAACTACCTTTATTAGCTATTGTGGTAGCTACATAAATGGATAAATAGGTAAGCATGGACTGGTACCCTTGACCGGTTATTAATTTTATTTATTTATTTATTTATTGTCGGCACACGAAAATCAGTCAATTTTTATTTTTTATTTAATTTACTTTATTAATTTACTTAATTTACAATTTAATAAAGTGTACAGTGAAGTACAGTACTAAAAAATATATATAAAAATAATTATGGGCAGTGCCGTGCTAATGCCAGTCCTAGTTCTGGGTGAACATTAAAATTTATGTATGTAATCCATCAAAATCTTTGTAAGTAACTTAATTATTCCGTCTCTTGGTAGTAACTACTCTAATGGAATAAAATTATGTGAATGAATGTCGTATAGTTACTTCCTCAATGGAAAGGCACTGGAGTGGACGCATTTTGTATGGTCTGGTGCCCAGTGGCGGATCCACAGGGGGGATCAGGGGTCATGACCCCCCCCCCCCCCGAAATGAGTAAATTCATTGAAAAATTCATAAGGTACCTAGTAAAAATTAATGAATATAACTCAACTTTTCAACAAAAAAAATTACCTTTTAAACGTGCAAAAAACTTGTGACCCCCCCCCCCTCCAAAATTTTCCGCTTGATCTGCCCTTGGTGGTGCCTGCAAGATACAGTGATAATATCATTGATGCCCACATGCATGCTGTTCAGGAGCTCAAGCTTCCCAATTTTCATGAGAAGGCAGTTGGGCACCCTTTAAATATTTTATAATTTAACAATATTCCAAAATTGTAAATATATAAATATATATTATATATAAATTGGTAAATATAGTATAGTGGGTATGTACGCATCGATATTACCGTGTCGATTTATTCGATTCCAGCTAATGCAAACCTTGGCCCCGGTGGCAAGAAAATTATAGTTTAGGTAGTGTAATTAGATTTGGAACACATCAGTGCCGGGTTTGGCCTTGTGTGTTATTTACGCCACTGTAAACGCGATCGATTTCTGCACTGGGCCATCATCAGGCTTAGTCCCGGGTTTGGCCTTGTGGGGGCCCCCGGGCCGGAATTGTGTGGGGGCCCTTTCTCGGGCAGAAAAGTCTTGCCCCCTCACACGAATATCCCACTATCATTTATAAAATAGACACACAGGATGCAAAATAGAATAGAGTAAGGCGCGACTATCATTAATGCCACGGCACGTTGGTTCGAGTCCTACACTTCCTACGTTTTCTGGCCATGCTAATGCTATGTAAAGCAGGCGGTCCCGGGCCTTCCTAGTTGAGTGTAGGAGAGAGAGCTTTATATCCCTAACTCCGCTAGGTTGGCTTAGTAATAGAATAAAAAGTCCTTATTTATTTATTTATTTATTATTTGATTTAGTCTAATGCTTTCATTTTTTAAAAATCTATTGCCCTTTTTTTATTTGGCGGATTTTTGTGGGACCCCTTTTACGTGGGGGCCCTGGGGCCATGGCCCTTCTGGCTCCATAGCCAAACCCGCCTCAGGAACACATCTTCTCATAGCAAAGAAAAAAGATTATGATGCATTGGATCACATCAGCCTATCTATCCATTTGTGATGATCGCATTTCGAGAGGGGGGGGGGGGTCTAGACTCTAGAGTGTGACCGTTATGGGATAAGCTAGCCTAAGGCCCGAGGCTACAATAGTAGTTTATACCGAGCTTGAGAAAGCATTACTGAATTTTGGTAAATACAACAAGTAGAAATATAGAAGAAAAAAAAACAGAAAAAAATTACACGATTAAATTGAAGCGCTTTCTCTTAGTAGCCAGCTGGCTTACTACGGCTATATGATATTTCTTGTTTGTTTAGTATCAAGCAGCAAGTAATTTTTAATTTTTCACGACGGGTGGGGGGGGGGGGGGGTCCGGACCCCTGGATCCCCCCCCATAAATACGGCCTTGGGTATGGACTCCCAAATCCCTGCCCTGGCTACGGCCTTGAGCGTGGCTCTGAACAGTATACTCAACATAAAGCTGCTTATGACTGAACAGGTGACTTACACTTTCATTTGAAGTGAAAGAGACATGACATAACGGATTAGCGATATATGTTTAGCCACATGACATAAGAATTCGCACACATGAAACAGTTGCTTTAAATTGGCTCCGTCACTACTTTCACGTCATTTTCAATGCTCACTTTACTAAGAAACCAATTTAGCAAAAAATAGTGTTGAAGCATTAGTGCGTCATCCGACTTGTTACTTGGTTAAGTCATGCTTTCGCCTGTTTCATTGCGTCAATGGCAAGCTTGTCTCAGCTTGTCCATTACCACTTGCAGCTGGTGTAGGTTGCCATCGAGAACATATAGCAGTTTGCCAATGGCAATTTATACGGAAACAATACAAATAATGTCCAAAATCCATGGGGTCGTTGGCATTGGACAGAACCAATGGGCCCCTTTAAGTAGGCCTAGGTCATCCTCTCAACCAGTAACGGTCTTTCCTAACACGAAAGAAATATAAGGTATACTGGTTGGCACCGTCACGTTCCAATAATTTATAAATAACTAAATAAATAAATATTGACTTTTGTTCTATTACTATGCCAACCTAGCGAAAACATGTCCTCTCTTACACTCAACTAGGAAGACCCGGTACCGCCTGCTTTACATGCCCTCCAAAGCATGGCCAGAAAATGTAGCAATGGCGGAGTCTTCCAACGCCAGGTTTCAGCATTTCTGCTTTAAGCTAACCTGCCAGCCTGGCCGGGGAGTGAGTCTTTATTAATTTGAGCCACCTTATGAGCAGACTCCTTCACCTCGGAGAGAAGGGGAGTTGACTGACAGGTACCTATAATATAATATAAGGGTAGGTTGGACCCGGGCCAGGCGGAAATATTTTCATTATATAGTCTCGAACCCTGTACCCCCGTTTTAAATTTAGTTCTCTACCAGCTGGTCTATTCTCGACCTACTACGCATCAACTGTAGAAATTCCCTCGTAAAACTTTGCAGCAATAACTTTCCGTCAGCAATCCTTTCACAGCATTTGAATTTTTATCAGGGAAACTACTCGAGTCTCGTTGTTAAAACATATATCCCTTCCATCCTTCCAATTCCCCCTCCCCCAGCTTTTTTGATGGGCTCCAAGGGTTCGAAGCAACAGGTGTTCCATTTTCAGCATGTAACCTTGACTTTCACTTCATTGTTCTCTCCTCCAGTGTGCCTTCGAAAATGGGGTTACTGGATTCTGGGGATTGCAGTTCACTTCTCTTTACTTTAGGATCACATTTATTGTAATATCCTTTATTATTCAATGGACTTAATGGATGTTTATAGTTACAGGTTTAGGATTTTTATATTTCAACTCGAATTTTGCCTTTCCCAGGTATTATTTTAGACAGGCTCGTAGCCAGGATTTTATTTATATCCTATAGTATGTAGTGTCGCACGTCAGGAAAGTTCAATTCAAAGACTTCGATGGCATAGTGGTAGCTTGTTCGTACTTGTGCGAGTCTCTGCACAACATGCGATCGGTAACCTGTCGTAACTCAACAGAGGTATTACCTACAGTGGCGACTGAATAGGATATTCGGATGCATTCATTGAATTGTTTCTATGCGAATAATCTTTTTATATAAAACAACAACAAAAAAGCAGTCAGATAATTTTTTTTTTTTTTGGGGGGGGGGGGTGCACCCCCCCCCTTTGTAGGCCTTTTATTAGGCTACCAGTTAATAACCGGTGGTCATGGAAGAGGATCCTCTAACAATTCCTCAATAGGTTGTAACAATGGCGTTTTTGTCTGTCAATGGTACCGACCAGAAGGCGTATCATTGCTTGTTAACATATTTCCTTTAACTCTAATATATATATAACAAAAATTAAATCTATAATCTATAATGTAAATTTATATCGTTCTGTATTGTGGTTTTTATTTCTCATGTATCTTGTGTTTTTTCTTTCTTCTCAGTTGGATTTTTACAGCCATTTTTTTATGTATCCTATTATTCTAAGATTCAAAACTGTCAAATATTAATAAGGGTCTCCGGCAGCACGTGTTAATTCTTTGGGGGTTCCCCTCCCACCAATTATTTTAATATACTGTTGACCTGTTATAATGCTTAAACTATTATATTATATTAAATTAACTACGCTTCGCCGACCTAAGCTAAATCAATAAACGACCGAAATTAGAGGATATGGAAAAAACTGCGCTTGGCGGAATTCGAACCCACGATCTACGCCTAACCGGGGCGTCATCTTAACCGCTGGACCACAAGCCCCGACAAGTCCAGTAAATGCCAAATCCTCTACTTATGCTCTAATTGACATGATTCGTGTTGCTAGACAGGTTAGCACAACTACACAACTATCTAACCGAACAGGTCTGTGAGCTGACTTAATTGCATAAAGGCAATGCTTTATTCATTACATTGTAGTATTATATGGTATATATAACACTGACATTAAATTAACTTTGGTTCAAGAGGTAACCTCCTCGTTATAACCGAAATTAGAGGATATGGAAAAAACTGGGCTTGGCGGGATTCGAACCCACGATCTACGCCTAACCGGGGCGTCGTCTTAACCGCTGGACCACAATACGAGAACTATGAAGTTATTTGATATAATATAGTGGTTAGCCTACCTAGCTTAGTCGCTGCAATAGACACATTTCAAGAGATTATTTGTACCTAAATAGCCTAGATTAAGCATTTCCAATAGACGTAAGCTAATTTAAGTGAGTCAGATATCAAATTATCATCAAAATTCAGAAATATCAGTCGCAGAGCTATGAATTAACTCGCATCCCTTAGAAGAAAGTTTCCTCTACATTTTGATACAAAATGGTGTAATGCACTGATTTAATTTTAGAACTTGTCTTGTAGAAAAAAAACTGAGAGTCAGTTGTTAGCATTAGGTCCATTGGATTAAATCTATTCATGTTAGTAATTGGTATTAAGTTCATTATACCTAGGTATGGTATGGTATAGGTATAACATATTATTAACAGGAGCATTTCTTCTAAGAGTTCTAGTTCATAGCTCTACCTATTATGAATGCTGGTTTCATTAAAAAAAAAAACTGATATTGTGTGTCTTTAGTTCCTGATTTCTGTATTATACGAGTGGGCTGGATTATTATAATGTATTACTAATATTATATTACACATGGCTTTTGAAAGGCATAACCATTTAGCTAACATTAATTATTATTTTTTTTATTAATTTAATTATTTTAAATTATTGATGACCACTATTGGCTGTTATGTAAAGAACGTTTCTTTTAGTACAGAACGTCATAGTGGTCAAAATTATCATATTTAGAAATGCATGGTTGATTTTGTAGAGTTTAGGCTTCTTGAATAATGCACGCTTCGAAACACACATTAGCATTTCATTAAATTAAATAGCTATTTTAGTTATTTCCTGATGTAACCAAATTTTAACCGCTAGGCTATTAAGTGCAGTAATCATACTACCATGCTAAGGAAAAAAGACTCAAACACTTTTCGATTTTTTTGTTTTTGAAAATTTTGTATCCATTGTTAACCCTAACCATACTTTTAGATACAAAAAGAAAATAGTTTTTGACATCTGTTGCCCCCAGGAAGTAGCTTTGCTAACGGGGAGAGTATAGAGTTCATTGCTTAAGTCATGAAGTAAGGACATCTCTTGAACAATTTTGAATATTGATGATCTTATTTATAGCACGGTAGTATAGACTAAGGCGCCCATTCCACCGACCGGCTAGGGCTATTTACAAAAACGGTGACGTGGTAGCAGACATTCAAGACTTAGGTGGCGTTTCCACCGACCTCGCATTGCAGAATGTAAATGACATTAACGGAAATTAGAATTTTTCTTTTTATAGAAATATATTAAAATGTTTGTACTTAACATATCCCATGACGCAATTTTTTTATTTTTAGTTTGTTTGTGATTTTACTGTATGATCATTGATCAATTTTAACTATGGCATAGAGGAAAATAAACATTTCCGTCAATTCTGCAATGCGAGGTCGGTGGAAACCCCACCTAAGTCTTGAATGTCTGCTACCACGTCACTGTTTTTGTAAGTCGCCCTAGCCGGTCGGTGGAATGGGCGCCTAAGCCTCTTTTTCGTGTAATTGTACAGAAATCGGGAAAAATTGTTAATATATTGTTTAATTGGCAGTGATATTATATTATAATGATTTCCAACAATAATTTTCCAACATAATGCAGTCGCTATAATGACAAGGACCCCCACTAATTTATAAACTTAAAGTTAACCGTCTTCCTGACCCCCCCCCTCTTAATACTAAGGCTAGCTAGGCTATTGTGATACTAATTAATTGTTGGTACTTTGCGATCGTTGTTATTATTGTTCAAAATATGTAAAAAAAAGAACCAGTTCCAGTGAACCCGTACATGTTTCCATATTTATGAATTAGTGTAGGTACCGAGATAGATAATATGAGTAGTTCCATGCTATATAAATGACCTAGGGTTAAATTTAGATTGACTTGACTTTCCCTACCCCAGGGCGCAGACTTCATAGTCAAGAACGAAATAATTCAACACAGTAATAATGGTAGGATATGCAATGTAGGATGTGCACTGTACACTGTTTGATTGTATGGAAAAAATAATATCCTATTTTTTTTGCTGATGATAAAAATATAACTTTTCTACACCAGTTCCTCCCAGCTTTCATATCGTTGGGAGGCAATCTTAGGGGGAAAACATTACGGGAGTAAAAAGTCATAGTTAGAAGGAAATATCGGCCATATAGCCATAAATGAGATGCCATAAAGTGAAGGTATGCTCATCTACATTTTGATGTACAATATCAACACAAGCACTGATTGGGGGCAGTTATTTAACATGATTTGTAAAAAAGCGGACACTGAGAATGCCAAGTCAAAAGAACCGGTCCGAGTTTACTCGAACATCCTTTCCAATTTATCTAAATTAGTAGATAGAGAAAATGAGTAATTTCATGGTAAATAATTTTCCTATGGTTACATTTCCGGTTGCTTGGGGGGGGGGAGGGTGGTCCACCTGACGTCACTGGAGGTGAGGTAAATTCTAGATAGGTCAGACCAACACATTACCACACAGCAATACTGGCAGGGCACGCAATGCATTTGAGCGTGAATTTTCTATCATTTTTTCAAGAAAAACATTTTTTTTTAGAAAACCAAATACTTTTCTGGGAAAGCAACTTGTCCGGTTTAGTTACTCAATTTAACACCTAAAATATACCTGAAAGTAGAAATCATCACTAGAAGGGTTTCGCAGAAAAATTATTTTTTAGTCATTTTTCATGAAAATTTAGTTATTTTTCATGAAAATTTAGTTATTTTTATTTTTTTACCCCCAGAAGCAAACTATTAAGAGGCAAGCGAGCCCCCGCAATTTATCAACATTAACAACTACAATATATGTGAATTTAAAAGAAATTGTTGGAGCCGTTTTAGGGAAATAATTTTTTTAGACGTTTTTTTTGGAGTTTTTTGAGAATAAAACCCCCCCAAATTGAGTTAGCCCCATATGGACAAAAAGTATTCGAGGCATGATTTTTGTGAACCTACTGGCAAAATTTCATCAAAATCGACTGAATAGTTTGCCCGGAAATCGACGCACATACAGACAGACATACAGACAGACAGAGCGACAGACTGACATTACGTAAAAACCACTTTTTTGGGTTCCTGCATCCTGATCGAGGCGATTATAATACCAGGGTTAAATAAATACCCTAGGATTATAACTGTAAACAAACAAATTTTGAATAGCACTTTCCATTATAAAATTATCCTTTTTACATTTTTACTACCAGGGGATTAAACAAATACCGGTATTATAATCGCCTCGATCAGGCTGCTGGGACCTCAAAACGTTTAATTCCGTTGAAATCTCGGAATCGGAAATTTCGACCATCACAAAGCTTTCCTTATACTACGTATAAATTGGAAAGCGAAAATAGTTTCGTTACCTAAACCACACACCCTGTCAGGCTTAATTGGGGACAAGCATGGGCCGGTCACGGCAACGTTGAGCTTTCTTATCAAGACCGGAGTCATGCCACACCTGTAGAAAAACACAAGAGAACCATCCTAAGCCAAAACTACCAACATTAACCAAATAAGTCACCCCAGCACACACACACCGAGCGGCGCAAATGCTGGAAAGAGTCCCGCGCCTAAAAATTAAAAAAAAAAAAAAAAAAAATCCAAACTTGTGGCCAATTGATGTTAGTGACGGCCAGATGCTACACATGAAAGTGTAGAGAAATATTTTTTTTTACTTTCTGACATGATATTTATGATCTACAATCACAATTTCCCGAAACTTCTGAATCTGTATTTAATTTTAAAAAAATCAACTGACTGTCTGATTGTATGGATCCGGGGCGCAGCCAGGCATGGACCCAGAAGGGCCTCCCCCTTCATTTTGGAAAATGAAAAAAAATCGAAATAGTAAAATTTCAATTAAAGTAAAGGTTTGTTATTTTTATTTTTATTTTTTTAAAAGGCTAAGTTAAATTTAATGAATGTATTCGATTCACCTCTTCAGTCGCCTCTGTGTTGAGTTACGACATGTCTTCGATTGCATTGCGTATGGAGACTCGCACAAGTAGAAGCACGCTACCACCTTGCCATCGAAGTCGAGGTAAAGCCAAACATTAAAAAATAGCATGCCCCCCCCCCTCCGCTCCCAACTTAAATCATGCCTATGCCAGTGGTCTGCAGTGTCGGATTACCGATTGGTTTAAATGGGCTGTCGATTCAAGGAGAAAATAGAAAATAAACTACAAAATTAACCCATTTAAGATGTAGGTAATTGAATTAGAAAAATTTCTTGAGACTTTATGTAACATTTAAAACTTTGTAAAAAAAAAACGGCACTACGTGACAGCAGACTATATAATATTGTATAACAGGCCTTCCAGTCGACATTTCCTTTCATTTTTAATCTGCCACTGGTGATCAGGATGGTTTCAGGTATACATTCGATGCTTCTAGTTCGTTGTTAGGCGTTTATTCCACCTACGTCAATAGTCAATAGTAAATGTGGTATTGACGTAGTAGCAGACATTTTTAGACTGTCTTTAATGTCTGCTACCACGTCAATACAACATTTACTATTGACTATTGACGTAGATGGAATAAGCGCCCTATTTCTCTTTCCCCCATGACCGTCATGAACCCCATGTACTCTATGACTTTCCTTTTCCAAACATTTAACTTACTTTCATTTTCCTTCGAGGGCGTCCACGTTTCTGAACCCTAGATGACCACAGGCTCTATGTACAATAATACATATTATCAGAACCAGTTACGGCTGATGAATCATACAGGCAGACGATAAAAAACCGTACAATCGGAAGAAAAAAAATCCAGTCATGGTCTGCGTCAAGAGAAAACAGCTAACTTGTTCAACCAACGATAGAGGACTCTCACGGCAATATAAATATTGTCAACAGAGATAGCACAACTAGGTACATCCTGTTGCCCAACCTTAAATCAGTGATGTGACTCACAGGCACAGTTTGAAATCCAGGTCGAATAAATGACCAGTGCCTTATGTAATGACGGAAACCGCAGATCCGACAGGTCGAAGATACTAAAGTGGGCGGCTAAATGCGTTAAAAAGTGGTTTTCGATCGTGCCCTTTTATGCATAGCGTCCGGGGGACTGCGATAATCGTTTAATCACAGGCTAGTGGTGACCAAATCAGTTCCTTAATCCTTTTCACTTGCCTCATTGAATAAAGTTGCTCGGAGGGATTTAGTGTGCACCAGCTTAGTCATTTGGTAGAGAGCTTAGCTATGAGACGGAATATCCCGGTTCGAAACTCAGGGAAGTTGTCCAGTTTTTGATTTTGGAATTTCACACCAAGGACACTTTTTTTTCTTAATTGGGGTCTGCATTTAGTGTATCGTATGCACTTAAGCAGTATATGGCCTATTGTGTCTACTACAGAGTAATAGAAAGGAAGACATGGAAAAATTGTCGGAAATGGGATTCGAACCAGAGTTTCTACCTTGCCAGGGTGTCTATTTTTTCATGTTATTCAAAGACAAAAAGAAATAAAATCTGGGTTTAAAAAACACTAATGGGTACCTTACCTTCGCCTGCAGAAAAAAGTTGTCCCCTGTCGGCATGTTGCTGACAACATTCCGAATAAGGCAGTAGTCTAGATAGAAGATCATCTAACAGTTCTCAGACATAGCCCTAATTGGATTTCTGTCCTCTGTGGTTGTTTAAACTATGGAGAACCCCTGAGGTGGTCGAAAATAGAGTATAGGATAGGTAGCAGGTTTTCTGGTATACGGTATCTAGCTAATGTTTTCAATGAGAAAAAAAGACCCCTCAATTTGCAGGCTTCCGTGAAGGTCTTTTCAGTTAGGCCTAGTTTCTCTCAATGTTTTGGTCACTTAACTATGGGGGGGGGGGGGGCTCCAAGAGAAATATTAGAGAAATTTGAAGCAGAAAATGAACATATCACTTTTCTTCACTTTTTTCTTAAAAGTAAAAATTAAATGAGATATAATCATACACTTGACTTGACTTACTTGACTTAGGTTGGCGCGTCCAGCCCGGGGGGACTTTTGGCCGCAGCCACTACACCACGCCACCTCGGACGATCTTCCGCCACTAACTGCCAGTCTCGGGTGTCGGTGGCATACACATCTTCGAGCACTCAAAGAATAGAAAAACCTGGACTTGGTGGGATTCTAACCCACGATCTGCGCCTAAATCTACGCTAAGGACAACGCTCTAAAGTTTAAAAAATTTATCCCTAACCCCCCCCCCCCCTCCCTCCTCTTATGCTACAGAGCTAGGGATAGTAAAAATAAATGGTTGGTACTTTGCCACAGTTATTGCTTATGTATGTATTTATTTATAAAAATACGCGGATCTTGCCCACTTTTCAATTTTTAGCATAAAATAATCTACATGAGATGAATTACTAATTAAAAATTAAATTAAAATCAAAACTAAATCTAAAAATACAACTACTGTACAGTATTGTAATACTACATCTAGTTTACAGCCCGTCATTCAGAAGAGTCCTCAATGAATCATGGCAGTAAAAGAAGTCAATATGCCTATTAACATCATTTGCCTCATGATTCTTGTCAGAGGGGAATTTTGTTCAATAAAAACTAGACAGTACACAATAGACAATATTTAATAATTCATTTTTAACCGTAAAGTAGGTACCTACATACACGGTTTTCGACATCGTAAAGAAAAAAACATAAAACACTTATATTAGAAACAGATCAATTTAAAATCGAACATCCAATTGTTCAATGTATGTAAATTATTTATTTTCATGTTAATAATATCTTGCGGACCACTGTTCTAAGGCGCCCATTCCACCGACCGGCTAGAGCTATTTACAGAAACGGTGACGTGGTAGCAGACATTCAAGACTTAGGTGGCGTTTCCACCGACCTCACATTGCAGAATGCAAATGACATTGACGGAAATTAGAATTTTTCTTTTTTAGAAATATATTTAAATGTTTGTACTTAACATATCCCATGACGACATTTTTTAATTTTAGTTTGTTTGTGATTTTACTGTATGATCATTGATCAACTTTAACTATGGCATAGAGGGAAATAAACATTTCCGTCAATTCTGCAATGCGAGGTCGGTGGAAACCCCACCTAAGTCTTGAATGTCTGCTACCACGTCACTGTTTTTGTAAATAGCCCTAGCCGGTCGGTGGAATGGGCGCCTATAGAATACTATACTGGACAAATTCTAGAAACCGCCCTTAGACCGCCTTGTTTATTAGCGCCCTCATTTATGTTAGTACAACAATAACTAATAACCCTAACAAACTAGTCTTTCATCAATCAACAGTTTTTGTTGTCACACACAATTGAAGTTGTCAGGCCAGTTATATAATAACTGGTCAATGATAATGGAAAATAGGGAAGTTACGCATTCGACTACATGGAAACTACATAAATTATTTTCCTGATATGGAGATTGTAAACAAAAACTAGTTGCGTTTACAATTTGCCAATTGAAGCAATGGAAGTAGTTTTGTGTATTGGAACAAATGCAAGTTGATTATTATGGCAATTCGAGCATTTTTCCGCGAATAAAAGAACTGGTCGTGGGCTATAGTGTTATGCCTATACCCGGTACCTGGTACCCGGTGTTGCTAGTTCTATAGGGGCCCTAGGCTACGTTTAGAAAGAGGAAATGCTGCGTTTGGGTCACTCACAAATTTGGCTCAATAATAATAATAATAATAATAATAATAATAATAATAATAATAATATACGTATTTAATGGGAAAAAAAACACAAAAATGTTCGCAGCGAATATTAGGGCCAAAGGCCATCTCTTACAATTAACTGCTTAAACTAGAATGATGACAGACTGTAAAAAAAAAAATCTCATTCACACACATTCACACAATCATTCCAGTTCACTCACTCACTCACACTCACAGTTTCACGACTCTTTATCTAGACCTAGTTTTTCATTAATTTAAATTATAGACATAAAAATCCATTAGAGTCCTAGATGATTATTTTATAGGCCTACTTATAATTTTAGGTTTTTTTTTTGTACCGGTATAGTCATGTTTTTCGGAAAGAAGTATTTGGACATAGTATTTGGACATAAACAAAAAAACATTGTGGTATACGAAAAATTTATTAACTTTAAGCTGCGATATGAGTAGTAGTCTATAAAATTATAACTCAGATTAGGCGTACATTTTAAATAAATTTAATCCCCAGCCCTCCCCCCCCCCCTAGCAGCGATGTAAATAGTCACCTACACATGATTATAACTTAGAGGAATTAGGCCTCCATTCTTTAGTAATTTTTTTTTTTTTTTTTTTAAATATAAATTGGGGTACCGGTGTTACCTGGGGGCACTTAAGCCTATTGGCCTATTGTGTCCCCTACAACAAAGTATCTACATCACTTCTAGATCACTTTCTCGAGGCCTATCTCCCTCACGAGAGCCAGGATCTTGGGGGGATTCAGAAGTGGTAGGTCTTTTACATGTAACTGCAAGCTTCCCGAGCATGCTGCTCTTCTTCGTGCGATTGCATCGCATCGCATCGCAGGTCCTCCGCACCTTCATTGCAGAATCTCCAAGACTATAGTTGTCTCCCTAAGAGACTCCAGATATTTAACCCCAGGACCAAAGACGCCAAGGCCTGTTCTTGGTTTGGTACTTCCTAGTCTAGAGCCATCAGTAAACCACTTGATTGTGTGACTATTGAGAACTCCTGCTGATTCGCAGCATTCTTTCATTGTCCCTAATATAGTTTCGAATCCCCTCCTAAAACAGTATTTTGGATGGATTCTATCGCTTGGCATATCCAGGCAGTGGTCAGACGTAGTCAGAGAGGGTGAGTCTCTCTTAATTGCCCTTCCACTCCTAGTAATGCCATTTCTGCTGAAGTTTCCACTGCAACATGGAGGGGTGGGAAGTCCAGTACTATCTCCATTGCTGCAGTGGGACAGGATTACATAGCCCCTGTAAAGCATCATGTTAGAGAATACGGGCTTCTGAATGTAGCCATAATTTGGATTATTCAGAGAAAAATTCTCATGTGGTTTGATTTTGCCATGTCCATGAAGCCATGACCAATGGTATGGTTACAGCAGGAAAACACAGGCAGTCTTTTTAGTAACTTTAAACCTCTCCCAAAAAAAACCACTCCCTTTCTTAAAAAATCGCATGTGTTGTATTCATCATTACTTATGTAAACAGATCCCAATAAATAAAAAGGCCCAGATGGAGAGAAAACCTTCAAAATGTGCTTATCATTTCAAATTACTATCTGCCTACCGTATACTTTTTGGCCTTGGGAAATATGCAACCTCTTGGTAAAAAGTCAGATAGACAATGGGTTAACGGTAAAGAACTTCAAGGTTTGGTCAAAATTAAAATTACTACCTACCTACCTTAAACTTTTCGGCCTTGAGTAATATGCATCCTCTTGGTAAACACCCACATGCCCGCTACCTTTGGGAATATTGCTGCACACAAATTGGGCTCAAATTTCAAAATACCAGACTAACAAAAACTAGCAATTAGACAAAAAGAAAAAAATAGTCGAAAGTTACGTCGTCCGTCGTATTTATGGCGCCAATTTTGAATTTAACGTGACCGAAGAATCCGTGGCAGCAGTATAATAAGGATAATAGACCTAATCTCAACTTATTTATGGAGGACGGGGGATACAAGCGAAATTTACACTATCTAGAATAGGATTACAATTTGTGCCACCCAGTGAACATTTCTTAAAATATGCTCTGTGGTAAGTGCGTTGGCAACAAAAATAACACCTCTTGGTAAACAGTCAGAAAGACAATGGACTAACCATAAAAACTTTAAAATGTGTTCGAAATTACTACCTAACTACCGTAAACTTTTCGGCCTTGAGAAATATGCAGCCTCTTGGTAAACTGTCGGAAAGACAATTGAATGTGTCTGAGGTCCAGTAATCTCACCGAAATGACGCCATAAGAATTAGAGAAACAATGAGCGCGAGAGAAAGTAATTTAGTCTACCTGGTACTAACATCCAGCATTATTATTATTGTTGGTGTGTGTACGTCCTATTACGCAACGATACCGTTCTTCATAATATCTTCATACTTCTTTAATCACTTTCTCTGAATTGCCAGGGAGTTATTGATAAATTAGTTGCACTTGAATACAGTATAGTAACGGATTTGACAGAGACTCGGGTTCGAATCAGTGGTATAAATAACACCGCAACCCCCTGCAATGCAAAGGGGGGGGGGGCGCATTACTGGGGGCGCAAATCGGCTCCCAGTTCCAAGGTTTGTACTAAAAAAAAACTTATAGCTGGAATTAAATCATCCAGCCTTATCCTTGGTACAACTCAAGGTGTCAAGACATGTAGAGTAGTGGTATGGACTCTGCCTTTCACCCGAAAGGTTGTTGGTTCGAGTCCTACACTTCCTGCATTTTCTGGCCATGCTTCGGAGGGCATGTAAAGCGGGCGGTCCCGGGCTTTCCTAGTTGAGTGGAAGAGAGGGCTTTATAGCCCTAACTCCGCTAGGTTGGCTTAGTAATAGAACAAAAAAGTCCTTATTTATTATTATTTATTTATATTTATCTTGAACAGTTGAACTGATGAGCTGTCTGTTGTACTGAGGCACATGTCTTATTAAAAGTTGATGAAAATTACATGACGTTCTGCTGTAACTTTGTTCTGGCACGTTTTCCATTATCTTTTTATTATTTAATATATAAATTCTATCTTCCCTTTCCAGTATTGACTGTCATTCATAAAAATGGTGAAATAATGAGACAAGGTTGGGTGCACCAAAGGTCTGGGGGGGGGGGGCAGCATAAGCGATTTAAGCCACTGGTTCAAATCCCGTTTCCTCCCACTTATTTATTTCTTTTTCAAATGTACAGTAAGGGGTTTTTCATCTATTTTCATTTTTTTTAAATCTAGTATTACATGTTACATAATACAGCCATTAGGCTTAATTGATTTATGATTAAGTGGCAACCTCTTCGGGAGTGGCACCTCGAGGGTTTGAAGCGAAGCGAAAACTTTGTTAAAGGAGTCAGGTTTTGAAGTTGTTGTTACCGTTCGAGGGTTTGAATCGAATCGAAAGGAGTCAGGTTTTGAAGTTGTTGTTACCGATCGAGGGTTTGAATCGAATCGAAAGGAGTCAGGTTTTGAAGTTGTAGTGGGGGTCTACCGTCAACACATTTGTACTGCAGTTAAGTTTAGATTTTTCAGAAGACTTGTTCATAACATTGCAAAAAGGGGGGCCCTGGATTCACCTCCAGACAAATGAAGACGAGTTCGAAAAGATCGCACGTCGCTACTGGCCAGCGCGTCACCAAATGGCCGAAATGCCAAGGGTGGGCGCTGGCTAGTAAGTAAGTAAGTGGATTCACCTCCAGGGTATTTTAGTTTTTAATAAATAGACGTAAAAAAGTTGTTTTCTTGATATACCAAGTTAAGCCAAGCCAACCAAAACTCGAGAACTGAAGCAATCACTTCATTCTCGTTATGGATGGGGTGCCCTTGCTCACCAGGAAGTAATATCCGAAATAAGAAAGCAAAAAACCTGGAAAGGTAAGGTAAAGGAAAGTAACGAGCCCTCAATTTGTTATATTGTAGTAATGTGTCTAAAATAGGTTCCATGCATAGCCCACATATATTATTCCGATATGGACACTGAGGCAGCTAAAGCCACTGATTTTGAATCGAAAATCCTGCGGGTACCAAACTACACATAGTGTATCAAAATTTTCCTCAAAACCCCAGAAATACGCCAAACATACTCATTTTTCATTTGAATGCTTCAGATTTAATTAAATTGTTCTTCAAATGTATCGTCGTGCGTGTGTTTATTTTTGTCATGGTAATTTCATTTGCTGACTAATGAAATGCCCCAAGGGCGACGCCAGGGACGGGCAGGAGCCTGCTGCTGCTTTACTATTACATGCTAAGCTATAGGCATTCTTTTACGAAATGACTTTTTAAGGGGGTGGGGACCTACCTCCTGCCCCCCCCCCCCCCCAGCTGAAATCCTGGCGTCACCCTAGAAATGCACACTGACGTCGTAAAATTCTGCAAATGTTCAGCGGAGCCGCTATTATCAAATAATTCACTAAATACGTCAGTGTGTCTGTCCCCTTCAGCATTAGTTAAACATAAGCTTGGAGTCCACTTATTAATAGTTATGGTGTATTCTTATATTCTCCCTATAGCGTTATTGTTAGTTTTTTTATAGGTATAAAATTGTCGATTTTATGAAAAGCGACTTAAAAATAACCTTTCTGGTATATTTCAGGTGCTAAGTAAAGCTGGAAAACTGAACAGATTGCGTTTCCAGCATTCGAAGAAAAGAGTATTTTTTATTATAAATTATAAATTAAATTAGTATAGGACCTAAATATATAAATTTAAATAATTATATAATAAAACAATATTTTATGGATAATCCATGCCCTAAATCCTTTGCATAACCAACCATTATTACTACTTTATTATTACTATTATGTAGCCTTTGCCCCTTCTAGACTCTAATCGTTCAATCTATGAATTCAGTGCTTTTAGATATGGAAAATCGAGGCATTTAATTCAAGTACAATATTTACAATGGAACTACTTATTTTATCTATTTCGGTGCCATATGCTAAGGCGCGGTTTCCACCTACCTCTAGGTGCAAAATACACATACGGTGACGTGGTAGCAGACATTCAAGACTTAGGCGGGGTTTCCGACGACCTCTCATTGCAGAATGCACATGACATTGCCGGAAATTTGAATTTTTCTTTTTATAGAAATCTATTAAAATTTTGTACTTAACATATCCCATGACGCCATTTTTTAATTTTAGTTTGTTTGTTTGCGATTTTACTCTATGATCATTGATCAATTTTAAATATGGCATAGAGTAAAACAAACATTTACGTCAATGTCATTTTCATTCTGCAATGAGAGGTCGGTGGAAACCCCGCCTTTATTAATGATATCTGCTACCACGTCACCGTTTGTGTATTTTGCACTTAGAGGTCGGTGGAAACCGTGCCTTGAAGACTACTTGACAGTTGCAAGTATAACACATGTGTATTTGTATTCTCTCTTCAAATTACAGCCGGATGATGGCTGGTTGGCAGCAATATATTGCAGCGATGTCTCCAGTCTCCGCGATTTTGGCATGTCCTCTTCAGCTCCACATAGGACGTTATCCCCAAATCATTTTTAACTTGATGGAGACATTCGTTTCGTGGCCGTCCCCGTCGATTTACGCCTTCCATGGTCCCCTCAATGACGCAGCTGACTCAGGCCCGTACCCAGGATTTAATTTTAGGGGGGCCAAGAACATACATTTCTAAAAATCATAAGTACATCCGTAGTGATTTTAGTAGTTTTAGCTAAAACACTTGCATTATTTATTACTTTTTATTATCTTGCATTATTTATTACTTTTTATGTAGTCAGAATGGCGTAGAGGTAACGACTCGGACTATCATCCAGAAGGTGACTGGTTCGAGTCCCACCCGAATGCCAAAATTTTCTAGTGGTACAATTATTTATCTTCTGACTACCATGCTTCGGAGGGCATGTAAAGCCGGCGGTCCCGGCAGTCTTCCCTGACTGTCGATAGGTTAAACAGGAGGCTGTTGATGCAACCTGAAAACTCCTGTACCACGGGTAGTACCACCCCGACACGAATTTACTTTACTTTTACTTTTACTTTTTATAAAATTTAGGGGGGCCATGGCCCCCATGCCTCCCCCCCCCCCCCTTTGGGGACGGGCCTGAGCTGACTAAGTTATCATGCCGAAGCAGGTGTCCGATCCAGCGTGTCCTCCTAGTTGATATGGATGCAATAAGGGTCCTTTTTTCATTTATTTGGGTTAGGACTTCCTCATTAGTTACATTGTCTTGCCAAGGTATTCTCAAAATAATAAATAAATAATGCCACATTTCGAATTCTTCTATTTTCTTGACATATTTTTCGCTTATGCACCATGTTTCACATCCATATAGTAGAATGCTCCACACAGGAAACTTAAGCATTCTTTTCCTAAGTCTGATATTTATATTGTTAGACAGAAAATTTTTCGGCTTTTTATTGACTCTTGCCTGGTGCAATCTATATCTATTATTTTATTACTACATAGAATATGCTAGATAAAGTAGCTTATGACTTAACAAGAATAACACTATAAGACAGTGTTTTGCATGTAAAGACAATTGTAAATTTTAAAAAGGAACCGATGCAAGTAAATCCGTACATGCTATACTCAATTATTAATGGGTACAGACCCTTAAACAGGGGGACTGGGTGGCTGCCCCCTTTTGTTAATAATGTTATCGTTTGCAAAATCAAAAATTATTTGCCGACAAACTATTTCAGGCCTATCTTTTAAAAAACATTCTCCGCGGTAGCCCCCGGTCCCCTTTGTTAGCTGTAATATTCTTCATACGTAAAATATGAACATAACAGCTTTCAAAGTGCGAAAATTCCTGTATTTTGGGCCTATTGTTTTTCAAAATAATTCCCCCGGGGGAGACCCCCGGGCCCTCCTTTCTTGCCGTATGTCTACTATTCTTCGGCTGTAAAACCTAAACATTATTAGATTAGGTTACAAGACGTATATACATCGTAATGTGTAAAACTCCACAATTTCAGGCTTATTTAAAACCCTTCCCCGGGGGAGACCCCGGGCCCCCTTCGGCCCCCCGACCCCTCGGGTGGGGGAATTATGATCATGCCCCTAATTAGACGATGCGTACGTCCATGAGAACGGCTTTCTTATTTTTCTACTATATTACAAAAATACGGGGGGGGGGGGTGCCAAATGAAACACCACCACATTCGAAATTCTGTCATAAACGGGCAAACTTTATGTATTGATGTTGCATGAAAACTGGACCCCCCAAAAAAATTCAGGCTACGCCACTGCTCATAGGTACTGTAATAGTTCCATTGCAAATTATTGCCCGTGGTTAAATATCGGCTGCGAATGAAATGAAATGAAATGAAATGAAAGCTAATTTATTGACAAATCAAAAGGCGAACAATAAGACTATAAAGTCTTGTTTTTTGCCCATTGATTTTCCCTATCGCAAATTAATAATATATCGCTCATGCACGAGAAAAGTGACACATTTCTAAATATTGCCTTTTCAGATAATTCAAATTTTAGTTCGGACAATTTTTTAGTTTTTACTTGTAGTACTATCGAGGCACTTAATACTTTTGAGATGCGACAGTTTACTTGAACGAGAAGTGTAATTACCACGTCAACGCCTGGAGCACATTCCGAATTATGTCAGTATTGCTAAACCCGAAGTAGTCAAACTTGACAATGGATCAGTGACAAAACGCAATCTTATGGAAACAAATAAAACTAGATATGTGACACTACATTCATAAAATTCGCTATATTTTCCTCGACTTTTTTGTATAAATAGCTCAATTTTGCAAGTTTTTGAAATGTGTCACTTTTCTCGTGCATGAGTGATATGTATATTGAAAAAAAAAAAATTACATTACACATCAGCAGTAGCCACAACAGCTACATAGCTGAAAGAGAATCACCGTACAGTATCAAGTAAATGGGAAAATTGTATGGTCCAGAATGGGCCGACCAATAATAAAATAGAACACAATAGTAAACATAATAGTCTTCTTAGTAACTTTGTAAAACTTGCTGTCACTCATTGTTAAAATTAATCACTTTGTATAGTTTTACGTAATAAAATAAAATTAAAAACATACACGCCATCGTCAAGTGCGATTGAAAACAGATAAAACAAAAAGGTATGCAAGCTGAAACAAAACAAAACTCATTGTCAGGATAACACACAGCATCGTATAAAGTAAACAATTTAAATTGAACAATTAAACATTAACCAATGGAAGCGCCAACAATAATGGTTTGGTATGCAATGTATTGGGGATTGGGATTAGCCAAAAAAAATATTCAAAACATATTTATTTCTTCGAAACCAAAACTTTGCTTGGGAAAATAACCGATTGGGTCTGTTTCCCACGCGCTCAAAATTTAAAAATTAGTAATCTAAATCAATACGTGGATTTACGATATTGTAACACACTCGTAAATGAGAGTGGATTTGCATCTCCACGCTCTCACCCCCCCCCCCCTCCCCCACTGTTCGTCCTTGATTCTCGGCTGAAAATGCCTTCCGGCCTGACCCATATACAAACTGTCAGACTTTAAGCAATTAATCGTATCTCTTCACACCTGAAAACTTTTTAGTCACTGGCAACCGGCCGTTTCCAAGTACCTAATGAGTGAATTGTCACAAAACGCATTGAGAGAATAAAATTACATTCAGACGCCAACGCATGTAACGAGTTTAGTTTTGAGGAAGTTACTCGAGGTACAAAACTTTTCAAATTACATCGGGGAAATTGACTTGTCTCTGAATTTTCAGACCATTGCATTACGTTCCTGATATGGAACCGGCGCAGTCCAATTAAATGGGTTAGAAACCAATCTTTACAAGTACTGTCAGGTTGATTCTGTATCCTTTTAACGGTGGACAATATTTTCAACCCCCTTATAAAACAGAAACTAGGTATGATAGAGATATACCGTTTAGGTGCTCACATCTCTCATCTATCATGTTGCACTTATCTCAAAAAGTAAGAAAATGTCACTTGAAACCTGAATTTCCACAGCATTGGATTACGTTCCTGATATGGAACCGGCGCAGTCCAATTAGTAGAGAATTTGACTATGAAACGGAAGGTCGAGGTTCGATACTCGACATGAACAGAAACATGTGTCCACCCAAGCCTAATGGGGGACCATACCTCCACCGGTAAGAAAAAAAAGCATGTTGCTGACCGCAACATCCACTAAATAGAGCAGTGGACACTCTACTCTACCAGCCTTCTGGCTCAGACAACCGGTATGTTGTTGTAACAGCGCCGTTTACGCTGCTGATGTAAATTGAGAATATTTTAAGCCTGTGGCGTCTATATTTATTTGTGCGTAGTAGAGTTTATAACTAATTGGCGCATATACATATGATATTGGCGGGGAGAGGGTGCGTGACCAGATCGCCGGTCCAACATGCAAGCATGACAGTTTTTTTTTGGCTTTAGGGTATACAGCCATTTCCAAATCCATCTGGCAAAAGACGGGTGCAAGACTGCTATCGGGAGCTTACTGGACATCGAGGTTGCCCAGAGACCGTCTAAAAAAGCATGCCCAACGTCCTACCACTTCTGACCTATACTCTCCAGGAAGTGGACCACCTCCGTCAACACCTCTTTGTCCAAGTCCTGGAGCACATCCATATATGTCAATCGCGGCAACTTCCCCTGGTCCTACAATCTTCTAATTAGCTCTGTCCTCTCTCGGCTGTAGAGGGGGGGGGGGGGAGCATGACAGCAAGACAGTAGCCAGGATTTTTTTTCGGGGGGGGGGGGGTGATTTTAGAAATTTCATTTGGTATTACATAGTGGTTTTTATTCTTCCTCTCAAAATCCGATTATATCTAGTATCAAAGATGCAGATAACTTGGTCGTGTGCACAGTGCCGGTAGGGAAACATGGTAGGACTTGTCTTGGTCACCTCCGAACTAATCGTGTGACTTCACTGTGTTTCCCAAGTGGTTCGGAATCCACTATAATCAGGAGGTCCACTGTTCTATGGGCCCACACCGTGGCCTGGGACTGTGTCCAACCATTCTACTAATATGGGAAGATCTTGCCGCCAATTTTCCATGCCACAAACTTAAATATTTCGAACCGTTGTTTTTAGTTTTTACTTGTTAATTTATGTAATTATGTAGTATGTAGTATTTTGTATGTCTGTAGCCTGACGATGGTCTTGCACCGAAACCGGTTTCTTACATATATTTTTTAGCAATACTCGACTAATACTCTATTTTTCACTGTAGTCGGTCTACTACGTCCATAAAAAGCCCATGAAAAATGATAATTGAGTCCCCTCAGAAAAATCTTATTCAGCTACTAAAAGACTACCTATTCAGTATCAACCTTCTTACCATATCTTTAAATTTCACCATCTTCTTCTTCTTCTTCCGGCTCTACAGCCCTTGGTGGGCTTTGGCCTGCTCGACAACACTCCTCCATTCTTCTCGGTTTTGCACAACGCTCCACCATCTGGAGACTCCCAACTCGCGAAGGTCATTCTCTAACTCGTCCTTCCAGCGGTTTCTTGCCCGTCCTGGCAGTCGTCTTCCCGTCATGCTTGCTTTGTACATTTTTCGTGGCATGCGTTCTTCAGACATCCTTACAACGTGTCCCAGCCACCTTAATCGTTGTGCTTTAATGAACCTTACTATGTCTTCTCCGTTGAGAGCGGCGTCGATTTCAGCGTTGTTTCTTATACGCCATTCTCCGTACTCGTAAAGGGGTCCATATATCCTCCTTATTATCTTTCTTTCGAGTACACGTAGTTTGTTGGCATCGTTTACAGTGAGATTCCAGGTTTCCGATCCGTATGTTGCAACTGGTCTTATAAGGGTTTTGTATGTTCGTAGTTTTGTGGCTCTAGGGATAAGTCTTGACTTGAGCAATTTTAGGTTGGCAAAATATGCTCTATTGGCTGCTGTTATTCTTCTGTCTATCTCTGCGCTAGTTTTGTTGTGATTGTTTACTTCTGCACCAAGGTAGATGAAGCTCTTTACATTCTCGAAAGCCATTCCTTGTACAGTCAGGTTGTCACTTCTCCGTCTCCTTTCTAACGCTGACATTACTAGATACTTAGTTATTGAGACATTTATTTCTAGTCCAGCTCTACTCGCCTCTACACATAGTCTAGCAAGTATCTCTCCTAGTTGCTTCCTATTTTTAGTGATTATGACTATGTCATCCGCATATGCGCAGATCATTTGTGACTTGTATACAATTGTCCCACTCTCTACTATATTCTGTAACGCTGCTTGCAGTGCCAGGTTGAAAAGTGTAGCTGAGAGGGCGTCTCCTTGTCGTACCCCTCTGCCGAGTGGGAATTCTTCTCCACATCGTCCGTCTATTATTACACTGGCTCTGGCGTTTTCCATAGTCATTTTTACTAGATTAACTAGTTTTTTTGGTATTCCTTGTCGGATCATTGTGTTATATAGGCTGTCTTTCCAAATAGAATCGAAAGCCTGTCTAAAATCCACAAAGAGCATGTTTAGGTCCGTATTATGCTCGTAGCATTTTTCCATAGTTTGCCATACAACGAAGATTTGGTCAACAGTTCCCCTGGCTGGTCTAAAACCACATTGGTACTCGCCTATTATTTCTTCTGCATACGGTGAGATTTTTCTTAATAGAAGATTTGAGAAAGTCTTGTAGGCAGTATTAAGGAGTGTAATTCCTCTGTAGTTATTGCAGTCCAACTTGTCGCCTTTCTTGTAAATCGGTACTATAGTTCCTGTTTGCCATGCTTCCGGCATACATTTCACCATACCTTTATTCAATATATTGCAGTATTATCTGGCATATAACACTGACATTAATCTAACTTAGGTTGAAGATGTAACTTCCTCGTTATAACCGAAATTAGAGGCTTTAGTAAAAACTGGATTTACCGGGGGTTTTCAGTTTTCCACCATCCCTTTTTAAAATCATGGCTGCGGTCTCGACCCCAGCGCATTGAAAGACTGCAATGAGGGAACATTTTTAATAGATAAATGAAATAAATAAGATAGCTGATGAATTTTATTTATTGCAAGTAAAACAATACGATATAATTTGTAAATTGTTCTACTGTATTTGTTGCTCCGCTAGGTTGATATCAAAAAATAAAGTCATTATTTATGATTTATTCTTTTATTCATAATCATTACCATTTATTAGGTAAACACTCGATTTCTGATTGTGATTATTATCTATTTTTGTTACAGAACAAGAACAAAATCCCTGCCAAACAATCAATTCACAAGACGCAGAAGAAAATCCAGACTTCCAGGCAAATTAAAAAAAACTGCATTAAAAAACCCACTTAACTCAAAAACATTTTTATTTCTATTTATCTTAAAGACAATTGCATATACAATAGCCACAGTTGATAATAAACGATCGAATGAAATCGATGATAATATTTCCAAACACATTTTATTTAATTTGAATTTAGAACGTAATAAATTTAGTCATGTGCATAGTAAAAATTTAACTGCTTTGGAGGATGAATTTTTTGAGTTGCCTAAAAATGAAACGAGAAAGAAGAGGTACGTCAGGTTTCCGGCCCAAGAAGTCACGGCGATGGGAAAGGGACCGCTCATTTCAAAGATTCACAGACCTTACTATTCTGCAAGTGGAGGTAAGTTGTAGGACCTAGGTCTATAGAAGACTAATATAAAATGGGTATGACAGTGTATTGCTTGAAATGAAATATACAGATTCAGATATTTAGGGAAAACCATTGCAGCAACAATAAAAAATGTCTTTTATTGTTCTGTATGAAAAAGGCTTCTTTCACTTTATTTAAGCAGGTTCTTTCAAAACTTAAAATATTTTATACGTCTTTTTATTGCCACGGCAACATGGATCATCCCAAAATCTGTCTTAATATAATAAATAAAAATAATAAAAATAATAAAAATATAATAATATAAATAATCTGTTTTAATATTTTATTCAACTTACTACCCAAATTGAACTCGTATCTGCACTTGGCTAAGTCATGCTTTCGCCTGTCGCTTGGCTCAGCCATTAGCCAGTGCAGGCTGACATTCAGGGCTTATACCAGTTTGCCAATGGCCAGAATTCATACGGAAACAATACAAACATAAGTAAAATGTACAAAGTCTGTCATATTCCTTCAGAGTGGGCCGAAAGGCCCAAAATTCGCCCGTATAGAAAATAAGGACAATTTTCTTTCTTTCTTACTTTCATATTTAGTCTGTTCAAGTTGTAAGGACTATTTATTTCATGCATAGTGCCAAAAAAATGTTTTATAGTTTTGGTTCAGTGATTTTTTTTCGTTATAAACTGATATAGGGAACACAAATGTTTCGAAAAATTCGAGCACAAAATATTGAAAAAACCGGAAAATATGGTGTAAGAATCAGTTCTCTACAACTTGGTTACATACCAAATCTTTTATGGCTAACAAAGAACTGGTACAATTGAACTCGTATATGCTTCCCTATTTCTCAGTTAGGAGAGGTACTGCAATAGTTCCTAAGTAAATAATTGTCCTTCAGTTTAATTTCAAATGTCTCGACTTTCCCCATCACAAAGCGCTGAATTGATCGATGGAACGATTGCATAGTCAGTAATGGGCAGGCCGTTTAATGCGACACAGTAATAGTGGTAGGCATGGCCATGCACAGGGGGGTGGTCCATGGGGTCCGGACCCCCCCCCCCCGAAATAATTTTTTTCTGTAACCCAGTATTGTTTGAAGAATTTGAATAAATTTATTTAAGTTTGAACACTGGATAAAATGGACTTTCATTTATAAATTAATTTTGGACCCCCCCCCCCCCCCGAAATCAAAACCTGGGCACGGCCTTGGTGGAGGGTATGTCGCTATGTACATATGAAAAGTAGTTCTTGAATTATCGATAATTTCTTCAAAAAAAAAAAAAAAAAAAAAATTTCTATTAAAAACCAAAACTTTAATTGGGAAAATAATCGGTTTTATTAATCTATTTAACAACTAAAACATACCGGTACCTGAAGTTAGAAAGGTTCTGTTTTACATTAATGTCGCTTTCAATTATGTAATGGTTCAGGCCAGGGAGAATCGAGGTAGCCGAAATTTAACCCTAAGACAATTATTTACCATTATATTATTCTATTATTAGTGTTATTATTATTATCATTAATTTAACAAAAATTCAAAAAATACAAAATAAAATAGTAAAAAATTCATGTTATCTAACAAATTAAACAAAAAATTTAAAAATATAGACGAAAAATACAGACTTCTAGATATACTACCAATAGGAAATCTGTACAAATATTTTATATTCAAGAATAACTATTTTAAGTATTTAAGCAAAATTGTTGGAAACACACAGAATAAGAGGCAACTGAGAAATGAAGACAGAATATTCCTATAACACATGACTAGTATGACAGACGCCTCAATGAATCAGTTTTACCAGAGATATTTAACAAATTGCCGCAAACTAAAAGAATTGAACAAAATAGGGAAAATAAAAAAAGAAATAAAAAAATACTTAATTTCAAATACAGACTAACTATTAGCCACTTTAGGCCTAATTATATCATCCTTAAGAGGGATCTCATTCATTTGCCAGAGGGTTAGAATGGGTATACTCTATAATGGTTTATTATTATTATTAATGATTAATTAAATTTTATATCTTTCAGTGCCACTGCTCTAAAATCGCTCGATAAGCGGAAGCTTGAGCGTGATAATTATCCTTATAACGTCCTAGTCCTACACTTCCTATATTTGTTGGCCATGCATCAGAGGGCATGTAAAGCAGGCGGTCCCGGGCCTTCCTAGTTGAGTGTAAGAGAGGGCTTTATAGCCCTAACTCCGCTAGGTTGGCTTAGTAATGGAATAAAAAAGTCAATATTGATTTATTTATTTATAACAAATTTTTTTAATATATGCACCATGTCCGGGGTTACTGGTCAAGGAAAAAAGTGAAGTGAAGGGATTATAATTTATTATACCCACTCTAGTAATTTATAAATAGGAAATAGAAAAGCGCTCATATCGTTCATTTGAACTCTCGCCCCAGTATATTACCCAATGTGACTGATGTCGAGATAGATTTATAGAAATTATATGAAGTCAAAAGCCATTCACAAACTAACAACTAAGCTTACAATTCCTGGAATGCCGGAAATACTGGTGAGATACACCCATCCAAGAAATGTACGTTCAGACTGAGACATAGGAATTCAAAAGCAATATTCCAATTAATTTTGTCTTCAGAGCCCTGTCAATGTATTGTATATAGGTACATTCTAAATAACGTTATTGTCGTGTCTGCCTTTTGTTACACCTTCTCTTAGACGGTTGGATGCATATTCTTTGCTATTTTTCTCCAAAGTAAATTCTGCAACCTTGTTTCCATTATACATTGCACGTGTCATCTAACAAAAAGCTTTTGCGTCAATTTATTGCGGGTTCATATTGAATGCATTCATTACACTTGATCTTGACATTCAAGAAGAGGGTGGAAGCCAGTTAACTCTCTGGTTCTAATTGCAGTTTTTCACGAAATTTCCCATGCATGGCAGTTTGTTTTCTTTATACAGAAATTTTCCAACTTTCTATATTTATAAATTTCTTGAGGCATTCGAGTGCGAAAAAAATGTTTTAGGGAGATTCATCCACCTAAATTTATTGAGATGGCAACCAATGTTCAACTTTCGGAAAATTTATTCACAACTTTTCATTTCATGACCCCCTGAGCCTAAAGCCACCCTCCGTTCAAAATGTTATTTTAGGAAACACTCTAACTTCCGTAAATATTATCTGATTTCGATGAAACTTGGCACAAAAATTGATCATACAAATGTCTTGGGTCGAGTTTGTTAAGCAGCTAGATCCACTATTTAGTTACAAGATGGCGGCCGATTAAAATCTTATATAATTCATGTCTCAGTTAATGAGATCTCAGAGGAATGAATTACAATTTGACTGAGTCTGAAAGCCCGTATTATTATCTACAATAATAGATATCAACACTTTTCACGACAAATCAACGATCTGAAGATGACGTCCAGTCAAAGTAAAAATAATTTAATAAGTAAAAGTTCGAAATTTGGAACACAAGAGTGTTTTGTGTGTTGATGTTGTGGTCGGGAAAATAATGAAGTATTTTTTATTTTTTAATACATACATAGTGTAGGTAGCGTAGACGAAAAGCAGGGTCTGCGGAATCTCCCTACTCCTGATCGGCCAGAGCCGAAAGGGATTTTGTTTTAATCCAGGAGCCAACTGCTACGTTTATTCAATGGCTTGTCATAGCAGACTTGTCGAGTGGGCCCCGAAATTCATAAAATATACGTCTGTCAAGAAGTGAATATCGCGTCTCTACTATATATTGTAGAACAAACACTCTTCTAGGCTTATGAAACGGAAGAGAGGTCACTTATGTAACCAATCCCTCATTTTTGTTGTCGAGCCACATTAGGTTGTCGTGGCAGGTTTCTGTGAGGTGAGGGGGGGGGGGGGGGTATTTTAAAAAAATATATCAAAGTTCAAAATACGCATGTGTGTAAAAAACATACTATATTCAATACAGTTTACAATCATTAAAGTTTGCGAAATGTTTCTGACAAGTAAAGATGCAGAACCGTTTTAATGAAGAAGGGGGGTACGCCTTGACTTCATCTTAACGAAATCGTCGTACACGCCGCTAGACTCAGCTATCATCTGAAGCTTACGCATTTCAATAAGTTTTCACTTAATTTGTATACGCAAAAAATATAGTTCATTACCAGCCGTCGCAATGAGTAGTGTAGCATAAATTTTCTTTTCAATGTTATGAGCGGCAAAAGATCTTATGTCTGGTTCGGCATTAAGCGACACAGTCGTGCTACCGTTGGCGTCAGTGAGGGATGATATTTTAATTTTTAAACATTTCAAAACTGCAGATGCCGAAAGGTCTTTTCAATGATATTAAAAAGAACATTTCATAAAAATACAGAATTTTTATAGAACGGTTTCATTTGAAGTCTGTACTAAATTTTTTATAACGAGCACTCTCAATTGAGGCGCTTGGAGGCGAAGTGACACAAATAAACATTCGAGATAATTGAGGCTACAGTTTGTATCTCAATTGAAAATACATAGGCGTCCATTTCCATGAATTGACAGATCCTGATGTTCCTGTTGGTTTCTCGGATAAAGAGCATATAGAGCAACAGCATGGTGGACTCGTATCTGTACTAAGTTAAGTCATGCTCTCAGATAGTCCATTATCGCTTGTAGCCGGTATAGGTTGACATCGAGAACGTATACCAGTTTTCCAATGGCTATAAATTAATGTCCAAAATCCATGGGGTCGTTGGCATTGAACAATGGACCTATGAGCTATGTAGGCCTGGGTCCATAAAATGTCCTTCAAAGTTACAATTACAACAGTATGGTGCACTTAACTCCAAAACGTAAAAATGTCACTTGCGCCCCTTGGCTTCTAGGCGTTATATAGAAGTAGTACTTTTTTCTGTAAAGATCTCAAAGCTATCTTTAATTACAGCGTCTGATGCATTGTGCTGACTATCTGAATAGGGACATTTCATTCAACCCTCAGCTGAAATTAAAATTGTATGTCCATATCTGAGAGGTAACTCGAAATCACCGATAACGCAAAAAATAATAATTCACCCCATTTCTATTTATCTCAAAGTTCACAATCATTTAATCTTTTTAATTTCAAAGAGCGAAAATTGTGGACTTGTTATTCTTGAACCGTTTTTAAAAACACACTAAAAAACTAATTTTTGATTAACACGCTAGGCGAAGCCTCCATTGTTAACGTGTCACAAAGTCACAAGCCGGGACGCATTCAGCCCATTGGGGGGGGGGGGGGGCAGACATATGTAGTATTGATGAAATTGGAGTGTAATAAATTAATTTACAACAGATTTACTAACTTTGGGGGGGGGGCACCTACCTCCCCGCCCCCCCCTGTATCCGTCGATGGTCTCGAAGTGGTATCTTAACCAGGCATAGGCTAGTCTTTTGACTAGTTAAATTCATCATTTTGGCGCTCTTCTTTTTATTTGTGATTATATTCTTTTCACTATATATGCAGAACTCTTCAAACAAAAATAAAACTCTATGATGGTTCAAGTTATGAATTTATGATCTTATGAGAAGTTTAACCATTGTAGCCTATTGGCGATAGCTTTCCATATTAATAAATTAAAATATTAAATAAATCTGAAGTATTCAAATATTTAATAAATTCAATTGAAACTCTTGAGTGCAGCCTGACATTGGAGAACAATCTTGGACCATGTACACCCTGTTCATAATCATATAATCAGCGGTCTCAATAACCGTGTGCGTCTGGGCTGGTAATGACAAGAGCCTGTCAGAACGTACAAACACTTGCTCGGATCTGATGATTTTACTATCAAATTATTAGAAAGAAAGAAAGAAAATTTTCTTTATTTTCCACTTGGGTGAATTTTGGGCCTTTGGACACACCCTTACAACTAACCCATAATAAATAATACAATCTTTAATCTTTCTTCAATCTTTAATTCCAACAATAAAACAATTAGTTTGATACAATTTACAATACAATACAATTACAGTATAAATATACAATATGATATATTTAAAATTTAAGTGAAAAAAAATATTAAAATATGTAACTAAAAGGCGATTTACACACCATTCACACATTTGGTGTTTTTTGAAGGACTTTTTATAGACCCAGGCCTACCCATAAGTCCCTTGTCCAATGCCAACGACCCCATGGATTGCGGACATTATTTGTATTGTTTCCGTAAGAATGTTTGGCCATTGGCAAATAGGTATATGTTCTCGATGTTAACCTACACCGGCTACAATCGGTATTTGACAAGCTGAGACACGCTTACCATTGGCGCAATGAAACAGGCTAAGGCATGACTTATTAACCAAGTACGGATACGAGTCATATATGGCATTCTTGTCGGAAATATTGACTTGAAGTAACTTGCAGGCCGGGCAATTTGAGCACTGTGTACCCTATTCGTGCTATGCCCAATGGTCAAATGACCACGTGCATATTTAGAGGTTATCATATGACACCCTCCCATACCAGGAATTACCCTCACACGCTCCGGCTCCCTATGGTAATGCATACCCGGACTATAATTTAATAAAAAATATGATTGAATACAGCATAAAAAAAAAATATATATATAACGTTGTCAATATTATACATAAAAAACTAAAAAGCAGAAACACGACCGGTTTCGACCTTATGTCACCGTAAAGTAACAAATAAGTGCAACCTATAAATAAAATAAAAACAAACAATATTCCTTAACTGCCAATTCTAACAATAGGTGGGGCAAACAGGAAGACAATTCAAAGAACCGGTCCGAGTTTACTCGAACATGCTTTCCAATTTATCAAACTTAGTAGATAGAGAAAATGAGTAATTTCATGGTATATAATTTTCCTATGGTTAAATTTCCGATATCTCGGGGGGGGGGGGGGGGGGTTGTCCACCTGACGTCACTGGAGGTAAGGTAAATTCTAGATAGGTCAGACCACCAACACATTACCACACAGCAATACTGGCAGGGCACGCAATGCATTTCAGCGTGAATTTTCTATCATTTTTTCAAAAAAATACATTTTTTCAAAAAAAAACATTTTTTTTTACAAAACTGAATACTTTTCTGGGAAAGCAACCTGTCCGGTTTCGTTACACAATTTAAAACCTAAAATATGCCTGAAGGTAGAAATCATTGATAGAAAGGTTTCGTAGAAAAATTATTTTTTTAGTCACTTTTCATGAAAATTGAGTTATTTATATTTTTTTACCCCCAGAAGCAACCTATCAAGGAGCAAGCGACCCCACGCATTTCGTTAATATTAATAACGACTACAATATATGTGAATTTAAAAGAAATCGTTGGAGCCGTTTTTGAGAAATAAATTGTTTTATACGTTTTTTTGGAGTTTTTTGAGAATAAAACCCCCCCAAATTAAGTTAGCCCCAAATAAAAAAAATCGTTCCGAGGTAAGATTTTTGTAAAGCTACATGCCGAATTTCATCAAGATCGACCGAGTAGTTTGCCCGGAAATCGACGCACAGACAGAAAGACAGACAGACAGACAGACAGAACGTTACGTTATGGTCTAGTTTTCGTTTGCCGGTGTCTATTCATTGGGAAGTGTTTTTAAATATTTTCGAAATAAGTTTAATTGATTAGTAGTTTTAACGTATCTTGGGAGTCTGTTATAGTGCGTTAGTCCTCCGTACTTGGCCTGTCTTTGTATGTGTGTCAGTCTCGTGAGTGATACTTGTAGTGGCTGTGTAAGAACACAACAGTAGTATCTGAGTATGTTTTATAATTAGCTTGGCCAGGTGGCTTCTGGAGGCGGATAAAAAAATATAAAAATCGGTCGTGAATGGGATTTGAACGCGAGTGTCAACCTTGGCGGGGGGGAATGCTGACTTCTGTACCAACCATCTGTCCACCTCCCAGTGCCGGATTTATGTATAGACGAGGCCGGCAAAAAAAATTAAAACCTTAGCTGATTTATTGCGCTGGGAAATAATTTTTTCTAGTTTTCCCAAGTTATTGTACCTAGTTGTAATTGTTCAGGAGTCATAAATATCTATCGTGTTTCAAGAGCATTATTGGAAATACAGTACTTAGTCATGTAGTCACTGTCACTTAGTCAAGACATGTAGAGTAGTGGTACGGACTCTGACTTTCACCCGAAAGGTTGTTGGCTCGAGTCCTACACTTCCTACATTTTCTGGCCATGCTTCGGAGGGTATGTAAAGCAGGCGGTCCCGGGCCTTCCTAGTTGAGTGTAAGAGAGGGATTTATAGCCTAGGCTTAGTAATTGAACAAAAAAGTCCTTATTTATTTATTTCTCGCAAACGTCCTGTAAGTTTTCAAGATAACAATTATTTAATTCACAACAACATTTTTACTTGTTCTCGGATCTTGTAATCGGATCTAAAAACAAGATCCATATTAGTGCATTTTGTTGCGAACAATCATTCTAAGTCTATTCAATTTCTCACATCTTCCAGTTCAGTTCAGTTCAGTTCAAATTTGTCATTATTAACAGAGACATTCACCGCGGCGAATAGTCGCAGTGTTAGGCTTAGTCAAAAGCAAGAATACAACTAACATAAAACAAACAAGAAACACAATTAGTTAGAAAGTTAGGGGATTAGTAGTTAAGCCAGGGTTGTTTATCAAAAAATTCTCAGAGTACGGACAAGCGTCCAATACTTCCCTTCTGTACGCATTTCTGAAAGCTTTATTTTCCAAGGTTCACCTCCGATTCCCCCAGCAGGCTATCTACAAAGTGAAACAGATACCTAAGTGCCTCTATTGTTGCATTTCTTCTTTTATCTAAATAACAGACAAAGTCTGCTTGGTTTTATCTCTTATCTCTCAAGAACGGTTGGACCAATTAGTGTATTTTCTTTGAAAAAGTACAGTATTGCCAACACGTCGATTGCGGCATACGTCTTGAACTCAAGGTATTGATTTCCGCCAGCGTCCACACCCATAATGTTTACTGAATCGGTTCGAAAAAAATTTTTGTACACGTTAATAAGGACTTTTTGTTGTTCTTTTACTAAGCCAACCTAGCGGAGTTAGGGCTATAAAGCCCTCTCTTACACTCATGCTGCGGCATAAAACAATTTTATCACTAGACTACGAACATGGTCAGCGTTAGTTTTTGAGGTTCACCTGTAGTAAAATTAATTATGAAATATTAAAACATTTTATAGTGAATTAAGCATGAGATTACGTTTCTTTATATGGTACCTGCTAATTTTACGTAGGAAAATCTTTGTCCTGCCAACCGTAGTTACAGGTGGACATTTTACTCAAATATTTGTCAAAAATGTAACAGGCTATTAATATTGTAGCTGGCATACTTGTTGTTGGTGAATTGGTGCCCCCCCCCCACTAGCATGCCTTTGCTACGTCTCAGAGAGTATCCGTGGTCTATTATCGGTGGATGCTTCGCTCCCTTGTAGGGCACGGCAGTAGGCCTGGTGATCGTCAGTACCCTCCTCCAGCTTAAGGCCGTGCCCAGGTTTTTGTTTCGGAGGGGGTCCAAATTATTTTTTTATGTATTTTATTAATAAAGGGCGGTTCTATTCAATATACAGCCCTTCTAGGGGGTCCGAAACCCTTGGACCACTCCCCCCCCCCCCGGCTTGCAGAAGGGGCACATTTAGCTGATGCAAATAATGTTAAGGAAAATCGCACCCTTTGGTCATACTGAAAGTGGCAGCCAAGGCCGTGGCCCCCGAAATATTTGCAGCAGCGTACACTAGATGGAATGGAGTTTTAAATCTCCGGTGACGTCAGCTGGACCCCTCCCCCCCCAAAAAAAAAATTAATTTCTAGCTACGGTCTTGGCGGAAGCCGCCACTTCCTGGTTGGCAGGTTATTTTTGTTATTTTGATTTTCGTTTTTTCTTTCTGCTGCCCTACAGAGTTTTCTCTTCCTTTCCAGGAGATTCCTTTTCTCCATGGTCATTTTCAAGGCATCCACCTCCTGCCATGCGCCCCAGAAGTCCTCGTCTGGTATTCAGAGATCCTGTAGAACCTGGTACAATGGCGGCACCTCCTCCATTCTTCGCTGATAGTCTACAAGACATAGGTGTAGAAGATGACAGAGGTATGTATTATGATCAACCAAATTTTCTAATAACAAAATTTTCTACACTCAAAAATATTCCGCAGAAATGTATAATTACACCCACAAAACATTTTCCATGAGGTGGCAGCAATAAAAATAAAAAGTAGGCCGTAGATTATTGATATTTGTTTTGCGAGTTTTTCTCATGAAAAAAATTCTCAGTTTTTTGGAATTTTTACGGCTACTAAGGAAGCAAGTTCAAATTTAATAAACGGCTGGGGGAAAAAATCACAGTAGACTGTTCTAAATGACAATCTATTAATCACATTAATCACCAACATAAAAATGGAGTCAAAACAATCATTAGGAATAGAGACAGTTAAATAGATTTATTAAATTTAGGAATTACAATTTTATATTATTTTTCAACCGTGCCCCCCCCCTTGCGCGCGCCCCTGGGAATGATCCTATCAAGAAGGTATCTATTTTTTTATTATATAGTAGGTAGCACGACAATCTAGCGTTTAGTTTCAGGGGGTCAGTCAATCAAAAATATCTTTGCACATAATATAATAGAAACACGTTTCCGGGGAGAGGGTCGATTGCCCACATCCTCTCTCTTCACTCCCCTTTCAGCAATTCAGCAGCTCTGATCCTTTTACATCCCACTGCCACCATGTTTCCTGATCCCTAAACACAAATGTCAATAGAATCCGTCGGGAATTTGCTTCTTTTTACTTTTCCATAAAAACCTGCGTGACTGACTTTCCCCATTAGAAGTTGAAAATCTCCGATGAGGGCTTAGACCTGAGGACGGTCAGAGGATCCTTTTCCATGTTCACTGTCGTGATTTCGCGATCAGAAACGTTTTTTCCTTACATATGATGGTAAAGTATAGCAATTTATTAATTTTTCCTTCTATGTTGAATTGCGAATGTCGACATTCCGTTTCGCGGTTGACTATAACTGGACTACTCCGTCTTTGGTATAATTACTGTAAAAAATATTTATTTCTTCAAAAACGTAATCATGCCTGGTTAAGCAACCTAATCGGATTTTATACACTTATATACACACCTAGTTAAAGAGCATCGATCATTTAAAAAAATATTATTTTTCATAAAAACGAACCATTTTGACATCGATGGCCAGGTTGTAACGTGCTTGCACTTGTGCGAGTCTTTACACGCCATGCGATCGGAGACGTGTCGTAACTCAACACGGGTACTAACCTACAGAGGCGACTGAAGAGGTTAATCGGATGCATTCATTAAATTGTTTGTATGCGATTAATCTTTTTGTTAGGAAAAAAAAAAAAAAAATATTTTTTGCTACCTGAACTAAACCATAGTGGGAAAGCAACCTGGTGGGTTTAGTTTAAATTAAATGAATGTGATTTTAAACAAAATCGTTAGAGTCGTATTTGCGTAGCTAATCACTACTTTTTATCAGTTTTTTTTTAGTTTTTGGTGTTAAACCCTTCCATTCTTGAGTAAGCCTAAAAATATTGGTCTGAAATACGATTTTTTTTAACGTACGTGTCGAATTTAATAAAGATCCATGGAGTCGTTTACCTACAAATCGACGAAAAGACAGATGGACGGGGCTTTAAAACGATTACGTCCACTGAAATCTCGAAAATAAAAATTTCGACCGTCACAAAGTTTTCCTGATATACGAAAGTCTTTGTTATTATACTTTCCTGCTGCCCACTGATTTGGTTTTAACGCATTTATATATATATATATATTTATATATTATTAAATTGTTTTAAACAAATGATTGCAAAATGCGCGTGAAATTCAAATTGATAAATTGGTCCTCGGCTATATTTTTGGTGATTTTTCATTTTTTTTTTCTCCCTTAGGTGTAGACTCATTAATTAAAACTCTTATTATAATCCAAATTATTTATTAAATGGAATATTTGAAAAGTTCGCACTTTTTTCGATTTTTTATTTTAATTTTTAAAAGGTTAATCGTATACAAACAATTTAATGAATGTACCCGATTGACTTCTTCTGTCGTCTCTGTAGGTTATTACCCTTGTTGAGCTACGACACGTCTCCCATCGCATGGCGTGTAAAGACTCGCACAAGTGCAAGCACATTACCACCTGGCCATCGAAATCGAATGAAAACAATGGAATTAATAGCTAACATCTTGGTGTTTATTTTAACACCGTCACGTGACACCTTATTACAAAAAAATAAACCCCGTTAATACCAAATCACACTTATAGGGCTGCTGATACATAAATAGGAAGGCAATAAACCGGGTTTACCAAAAATATAAATGAGATGCAATGCAGGAAATACAGTTTATAAATAGGGTAAGATCTTACCTTCTTGAATATTGATTTAGCGCTCACCCTTCCCTTGCTACAGCTCATTTCTGTTATATTTTCAAAATTCCTCACCTTCGTCTTTGCCCCAGACTCCTGTAGTATATTTATAAAAATACTACCAGCTGACAGGTAGACGAAGTAAATATTGAGTTATATCGAGTTTGTTCCATTTCAAAAACACTTTTTAGTTTTCCACTGAACTCTTGGTACCGTGCCGCAAAAGAAAGCAAAAAATACCGTAACTTACATAGCCTGAGGATGGATAGGAGATCTATCTTTTTGGAAATGATCAGCCCAAATTTGATTATTAATAAAAATAAGGTCCTTTAAGGTTGGGTGGGCCTTAGGCTTTCTTAATTCTGGAGAAAATGATTCCGTAGTTGTATTAAACGCATTTAAAATTGCAATTAATTTAATTCATTTGGGCCATTTTTTTTAAAATATATACATATTATACGACACGAATCTGTATTTGCAGTCAATTTCTCAGCTTGAAGATACAATATTTAATTTTCCATCATTATACTAATATTCACTATGAATATGAGAAAGAAAGAAAATTGACATTATTTTCCACATGTGCGAATTTTGAGCCTTTCTGCCTTTTATTTCCTATATTCCGAAACAAATCATTTAAATACATTATAGGCCTACTAAGAGTAGTAGTTTAGCAACCGGCCAGGGGCGCCAGAGCCTAAGGGCGCCAAAAACAGAATGATTAATAAAAACAGTTCATATTCTTATCAAATTATAAAATTTATAATAATTTATTATATTATAAAATATTAATAAATAAATATTGAAGCAAACGATGAACGAGGAATTTTAGTGTGTGATGATTAGGATCAGTTGAAGATGGCCTCCAGGCGCATTTTAAGACAATGAATAATGAAGGCGCGCTTTTACTAGCCCTGACCAAGGGCGCCACTGACTAAGAGCGCATTCTACAATACATCCTATGTAGTACTCAATATAGTTCACCATAATTATATAGAGGCTTCATTCCCCGATAAAGCTTACTCTAAGTCAGGGGTTCCCAACCTGTTTTTGTCCGTGGACCACTAGATTATTTTATGATTTTCCGTGGACCACCATGGCTGTGACAGGAAAATCGTCAAATTCAAGGACCAAGATTAAGTAGTTTGTGCCTACAATCAGCCTAATTTTAATTTGCATATTATTGGACTTCGTCTGTTTGCAAATAAACGTTTATTTATTTTATTTTATTTACGCTCTAATATTTGATTAAATGTTTGGGACTGATATCGGTTAGATTTTATAGTTCAGTGCCATGACTTACTGTATTTTACTACTAATTTCCAATAACCTAGCTGTTTCATTTTCTTATTTCTTACTTTGCTGCTTGGACCACCTGATATGTCTGAGGACCACCGGTGGTCCATGGACCACAGTTTTGGAACATCCCTATAATGTTAATAATTGATTAATCAAACCCTGAACATAGCCAGTAATGTTACAAACATATACCATACCTAATTTTAGTGGCAAAATAATAATTGAGCAATATAAAATATTAATAAAGCACAACTTACTACTAGTTTGCAAAACGTTTCCGTGCTTCTTCGGGCCTTCTTCAACGCCTGCGCGTTCCTTCTACACAAAATAAATAAACATCAGTTAAATCCACTGTCGGTTTATTTTGAAATACTATATTCAGTCGATGAGACGTAAATGTTTGTGAATGTAAATATATATTTTTCAACTGAGTTCATAGTGAGTTGAATCTACCAGAACAGAGCTTGTTCTAAATTACAGGAAACTTGGTGTTGTGCACAGAATAGGCAGGGGAACATGGTGGGACCTGATAACGCTCTGAGACTACAAGTCTAAGTGCGCGTCGAGTCCTGGTCAATTGTGTGACTGTACCATGTTCCCCAAGATAAATAAAGAAATAAATAAATAAGAGGTTCGGAATCCACTATAATCAGGAGGTCCACCCTGTCAGTCATCTGCCTTCTTCTTCAGGTGAAGGAGTCTGCTTAGGGTGCTAGTGGTAAGCAAAGCGGAGTGGGTTCGAAACCCTTTTCCGTCCATTTTTTCATGTCTGCCTTTCTCTAATTCTCATGCTTGTAGAGGCTTTCAACGAAGTTAAATAGTTACTATGTACCTGGAAATTTTGTTATACGATTACAAACTTTCTTGAATAGTTAGTGTTATAATAATTGTGTGATTATGGTGTTGTATTGTTTTGCTTTTGTCCACTTAACTATTTATTGCTTATAACATGGAGTTGGTTTGTGTTAATTACTCACAATGATTAATTCATTTTAGTTGTTAACACAGTTTGATTACACAGTGTTTTTCTTCCATCTAATTAGTATTATATAATAATAGAACAAAGGATAAGTTTTAGGAACGTAATGAGACATACTTACTTATTCGTTCTCCCAACGTGCGTTCATAACAAATAAAAACTAAATTATAACACATCTTTGCACTATTTCCACGAAATAATTTATTTATAACTTATCTGGTGGAATTAGTGCAAAGTTGTTTTGTAAATTTACTTTTATTTGTAATGAATCACTTCCACAAAGTCACTGGAGAAACTCTTACATGGAACTACATTCCATTACCATCAACTTCCCCCACCTACCAATGCGTGGCTAGGCCGTGCAGTATTGCTTACGCAGCTACAGTTACTTTTCGAAGCGATGATGGAAAACGGCCAGTAGTGACCAAGAATATGTTATATATAATACATATTTACAATATATATTATACTGTTATATATTATATATATATACATATATATATATTATATTTTCACTACAGCAGTTCTCTTCCTCTAAGTAATTAAACATACATCCGGCAAATTGGACTCTATATTTTATTAGTCAACAAATCAAATTACCCTGACATGAAAAAGATACTTCGTAGTGCCAGTGCGCAAGAAGGTTGAGTTTTAAGTACGATTTAATTTAATCTGAAGCATTTAAATAGGAATAGAGTGTACAGCCCGTAGGAAATTGGCAGCCCGAAATTTAATACTTTTTATTTTTTATTTAATTAACTAAATATGTTATTAAAGATTTGGCTCATTTAACTTGTAGAAGACTATTTCATGCATCATATAATAAGGTATTTTTAATTTTCGAAATTTTAGTTTTTTCATAAACACGATAATAATTTATAAACAATAACTTTTCGCGTAAAATCGTGTTTATGAAAAAAATACAATTTCGAAAATTAAAAATGTCTTATTATATGATGCATGAAGTAGTCTTCTACAACTTAAATGAGCCAAATCTTTAAAAACATGCTTAGTTAATTAAATAAAAAAATTAACATACTAAATTTCGGGCTGCCAATTTCCTACAGGCTGTACACTCTTAAGCAATTGAGTATTTTGGCCTATTGTATTGGAAAGTGTGGATATCCCATTATGTGTAGTGTGCTGCACGCAGGGGCATGGCCAAGGGGGGGGGTGTTCAGCTGGGTCCGGACTCCCCCCAATTTTAGCAAAACAGCAAATTTTTCAGATATTTATTTTAAAAAAAAATCCCCGGGGAGACTGTTGTTTCTAACGCCAGCTTTCAGCATTTCTGCTTTAAGCAACCCTGTCAGCCTGGCGGGGGAAGTGAGTCTGTTTGTTAACTTGAGGCACCCAAAGGGCAGGCTCTATCACCTCGGGGAAAGGGGAGTTGACTAACAGGGTGGACCTCCTGATTATAGCGGATTCCGAACCACTTGGGGAGCATGGTAAAGTCACACGATCAGATCGGAGGTGACCAGGACTCGACCTATACTGCCTAAGCGCGTTATCATGTCCCACTAGGTTCCCCTGCCAACGCTGTGCACACTACCAAGTTGCCGCAGTTTGAAACATGCTCTGCTCTAATGGAATCAACATGGTAAGGCCGGGGAGACTTAGCAGGTCCCCCTGTTTCCAGTTTTGTTAATATAGTTATCGTTTGCAAAATCAAATTTTTTTGCCGACAAACTATTTTAGGCCTATCTTTTAAGAAACATTCCCCGGGCCCCCTTGTTTTCCGTAATATTCTTCACATGTAAAATATAAACATCACTACTTTCAAAGTGCGTAAATTCCACAATTTTGGGCCTATTATTATTTCAAAATAATTCCCTCGGGGGAGACCCCCTTTCTAGTAGTAGTAGTAGTAGTATTCTTCGGCTGTAAAACCTAAACGTTATTAAAATACGTTGCAAGACGTATATTCATCAAAATGTATAAAACTCTACAATTTCAGGCCTATTTTTTTAAAAAACCTTCCCCGGGGAAACTTCACTCCTTGGGTGGGGAAATTAAGATCATGCCCCTAATTAGAAGATGCGTACGTTCATGAGAACGGCTTTACTATTTTTCTACTACTTTATGAAAGTTGGGGGGGGGGGGCAATGAAACACCACCCCGTTCGAAAACCTATCGTAAGTGGGCAAACTGTATGTATTGATGTTGTATGAAAACTGGACCCCCCCCCCCCCAAACAAAAATCGGGCTAAGCCGCTGGCTGCACGCAGAACCCGCCCTGTTGAATATTAACAAAGGGGGGATTATGTTGACACTAGAACGAAAAAGTGACACTTTTTTAATTTAAGGGTATATTTTCACACATTTTTTATTCATCTATTTTTTTCAACCATCACGTTTTCGGAACAATTCACTGTCGTAACATCCAGGTATTGGAAACTATTTGTGACGCCCTAGCCTTTTTTTTAATACTTATCTCATCATACGCTGCCATCAGATTTCAAATTAAATCTTACAGAGTGTAAAATTGCTATTGACAAACGCAAGAAACTAATTTCTTGATGGATCCAGGTATCGAAATAATCCTATGCATATTTTTGATGGATCTGGTACGAGTATACATACAATATTTATTTATTACTAAATTAGTTTAGGCAAAAATTGTGCGCCTAATAGAAAATATTTTTTTAAAAAATGTACGGGTGCCATAGTAAATAGAATAGTTCCAGGGTACCTGCAATATACCTACTATATAGTTCCTATTGCCTACCATTGTCCTAGGGCTGCTTCCATTCTCCCTTTCCTAAAGCACTGAATAGTTTCGCCTCACCTTACGACTTTACGATTGGATGAAAATAATATTTTGCTTATACTATTATTACTATTTATTATTATATATAAATTATATTAAATATTATTATTTGCCCAATACAAACCCCTGTCTTTCCTCTCCCGTTCAGTTATATGTTCTCTTAGAACGTATATATTCAGTATTTCAAAATCCTGTTACATAAAGACAAGTATGCTTTAAGTTTTTGTCTTTACGACCTGTGCGCTGTTACACTTTCCAAAGTTACCCTCGTCATCTCCCATCTTTTGAGCCAATAACCCCCTCTTGGAAAATTGAAAGCTTTCCCTACACTATTGAATAAATAGAAAAGCAATAAAGGACGTTAGGCGCTGTTTCCACCGACCTGCTAGTGCAAAATACACAAACGGTGACGTGGTAGCAGATATCATTAATAAAGGCGGGGTTTCCAGAATTTTGCAGAATGCAAATGACATTGACGGAAATTTTTGTTTTACTCTATCCCATAGTCAAAATTGGTCAATGATCATAGAGTAAAATCACAAACAAATTAAAAAATGGGTTCATGGGATATGTGAAGTACAAACATTTTAATAGATCTCTATAAAAGGAAAAATTCAAATTTCCGGCAATGTCATGTGCATTCTGCAATGAGAGGTCGTCGGAAACCCCGCCTAAGTCTTGAATGTCTACTACCACGTCACCGTATGTGTATTTTGCACTTAGAGGTCGGTGGAAACCGCGCCTCAGGAGAGTTGACACGTTTGACATGAAACGTGAAGCCTTATAAGGTTATTTACACTCTGTCACTAAGATGCAATTACACCATTGCATAGTCAGAAAAATGAAGGAATTCTGGGATAAAATGCCAACTGGGTACAGTCAGTGTATTTGTCTGATTCATTTTGTTTTTTCTTGAAAAAGATTAAATCGCATGCAAACAATTTAATGAATGTATCCGACGAACCTCTTTAATCGCCTCACTAAGTCACCTAATAGGTACTTGTGTCGATTTACGACACGTCCCCGATCGCATGGCGTGTAGAGACTTGCACAAGTGCATGCACGCTACCACCTTGCCACGGAAGTCGCTGAACCTGGATCCTTCCGAGCCTTGTACCGTCATTTCGCTTCTGACTCCCACTATCCGACGGCTATCAATTTAGTTCCCATCATCAGCGGTAGTCAGCAGGTTCTACTCACCAGGCCTGAAGTAGGTCAAACCATCCAGAGAAGTACTGATACCATTGGCGTACACTTGATGCCAATATGCATATTACATTTTCTATAAATTTATTTATACTTCACACCACTGAAAAGTCAAAGAAAATCACGTTCCGATAAACCTTTTTGACTGTTCTAACCCGTTTTTGGACCAACAATTTTTGGGTCCGAATGCGCGATTCTGATAATAGGGAATTTGCTTAGTCGGAATTCCGAAAATTGAACATTAATTTATTGAACATTAATTTCCATAAATGACCTGATTAGCTGCTCATTGTCATTGCCAATCATAACCGAGTATGATGGCAATGCAATGGATCAAAACATGTAGCGGTGTGGTACGGTCACCCGAAAAGTTGTTGGTTCGAGTCAAACACTGCCTACATTTTATGGCCATGCTTCGGAGGGCATGAGAAGCAGGTGGTCCCGGGCCTTCCTACTTGAGTGTAAGAGAGGGATTTGTAGCCTTAACTCCGCTAGGTTGGCTTAGTAATAGAAACAACAAAAAGTCCTTATTTATGGATATTGTAGCCAGACGGCCGGGATTGGGGAAGGGGAGACATTCCATGATTTTAAACTCATTTCTATTTGCCCGGGAGTTTCCTTGATAGAGCATGAATTACAAGGAGTATTTCACTACACAATATGATGTTGAAATATTTTATTGAAATTTCTCCAGCTCCATATCTGAATACCAGGTAAGCAACCTTGCAATAATTTCTACTATTTTGCCCTTATTTATTTTTAACTTTCCCCCCGTTTGAGACATCTATTCCTCCCTGTTCCAGTTTATGTGAATTTAGTTTTCATCTGTAAAATCTAAAGTTTTTGCTCTCAAAATGCGTAAAAGCCTACGATTACGTAAGGACGTATATTTTATGTATTTTATATTTTTTATTTCGTATATTTTATTTTTTAATCCATTGGGATACCCACTGATCCCTCTGCTTAGGGCATTTTATGATGGAAACACTATTGCTATCAAAATGCGCAAAATCCCAATATTTCGCTCAAATATCTAAGTAAAAAACTAAGATTTGCGTTGACAGTACAAAAATATGTGCTAGATAGAACAACAATAATTGCCCCAAATAATTATCAACTAGATAACATAGCAGAGCATATATCTAGGGTTAAGGTCTGGAAATTTTTTCGTCCTTCTAACTATGGAATAGAACGACGATCACTTAAAATCCATATTGTCGACTCAAAGAAGCCATTGTCATGCACTCACTTTCGTTGGACGGGTTCCGAAATGGTAAATGCGCCGATAAAGTGGCAAAAACTGATTGTAATGTAATATCCATATTTTTTTCATTCAAGTAAATTTCACTCAATTTAGAGTGGCTTTAAGCCGAGCTTCTCACTCATAGCTCCTATACCCCAATTTAAATAATTCCCTTCGCCTCTGAAAGGTGCAGGGAGATTGCATGCCAGTAAAGATTCCACTTTGTGAACAAATTTCGTACAAGCTTTCCCTATTTTAAAACGATAGGTATGAGCTTTTGTGAAAGTATCACATTATTTCCACCATCATGATTCGTCGGAAAAAGTGGTAACTACCAATATCGTAGATTAAAATACAATTTCAAACACATTTAATTCTATCCCTCAGCAACCAATATTAACATAGGTGTGATTTTCTGTAAGAGTTTGATCAGCTGCCTATTTGAAGAAGCAAAACGGCGGCTAACGAACTTGACCAACACACTAGTACGATATTTTTTTCCCCCAAATTTAATCTAAATAGGATAATATCTATGGAAGTTACAGTGTTCTCAACGACTTGGAATAATGGGGATGGAGTGCAGCAACTGGCAAGTTACACTATAGAGGCGAACCTCTCAAGAAATGTTACACCATTTTTAAATTACCGATTTGACCATTAATTCATTAATAAATTACGTACAAAACATTTTTTGGACCCCCCCTCCCGAAATCAAAACCTGGACACGGCCTTGATTAGACCAGTGCGGAAGTGCTTTGCTCTTTTCCATGTTCATTAAGCCTTTTGTGAGAAATTTTAAATCTTTTCCAAATACAGGCTTTAGCAATAGTTCCCACAATCCTGCACTTGATACTCTCCTGACTGAAAATTTTCCCGCTATAACGGCTTTGTTTCCATGAAACGAATTACGGAATAAAGGGTAATAGGAAATTCTGAGAATTTTCCTGACTGCCGGGCAATTTTCCTGACACCTTTAGTAATAGTTTATGTACAATCCCGCACTTGATACTCTCCTGACTGAAAATTGCCCCCACTATATCGGCCGCGTTTCCACGAAACGGATTACGGGGCATTAAGGGTAATAGGAAATTCTGAGAATTTCTCGGGCTGCCGGGCAGCTTTTCCGACACCTCCACTAACAGAATTTCAAATATTTTTTCATTGTTTTCTTCCCCACCATTACTCGCCATTACATTAAGTTTTTTAGTATTTGAGCTATACAATATACCTTCTCTTTGATCCCCATATCTATCTATCTGCGTTCCATTTTGATTTTTTTAAATATATTTTAAATATAATAAATTTACTTATACAGTGACTCAATGAACCTCGCGCTCTTCCTACGACCCTACTGTGGAACACGTGGTTGGCTACTGTCCAGAACTGTGGCGTGCGCGCTTTGACTGCCTTAGGCCTGCCCTACATCGACCAGGAAGGACATGACTGTCTTTGCTAACAAAGTTATGCTGCTGTTTTTCAGCAGTTGATTAATTGGCAATGGCCATAGTATGAAATATGAATGACTTGATGAGATCCCAATAGTTATGCTATTCAAAGTGTCCAATGGCCTATGTCAGCTCCAATCCCTAAATAATAAATACTCACATTTCAATTTTTCCTTTTCCAGTAACCCCGGACAAGGTTTTTCTTTTCCAACGCCTACTTTCAGCATTTCTGCTTTTTAATCAACCCTGTCAGCCTGGCGAGGGGAGTGAGTCTGTTTATTAACTTGAGGCACCCTAAGGGCAGACTCCTTCGACCCCATGGATTTTTTGGACAACCCCCTTGAATTTTGGACTCTGACCAACTCGATGACAACCTACAACTATAAGGAAGAATCTGATTGCATGCTTACCATTCATACACTACTAAATGAACCAAGAACGTGCATGAATAAGTTTTAGTAGACTAGTATTTTTGCTCTTGTCATACAATACAATACACCACTTTAATAAGTTACATTTATGCATCAAGTTTGCATGCTACTTAGTTGAAACGATTTGGGCAAACTTTTAATTTTGTAACTCCCTTTATGTCGCCCTTATGAACCCATGGGATTTGGTATGATCAATGGGACACATGCGGCTCATTTATTTATATTTAAACATTAATCGCGCACAAACAATTCAATGAATGCATCTGAATAACGTATTCAGTTGCCTCCGCACTGAGTGGAGACAGGTCTCTGATCGCATGGTATGTAGAGACTCGCACAAGCACGAGCACGCTACCAACTGTACCAATTGTTCTGTTCTGATCTATATGTCTGTCATTGGTGTTTAGGGGGTCTGAGGGTTGGGGGGGGGGGATTAGCCACCCCAGGTACTTGTCAGCCCCCCCCCCCCACGAATTTCCAGGAAATAAAACTGATTAATTGAAAAATTTAATTAATAAACAAATAATTAATAATGCGAAAGTTTTTTTCGCATAGCATAACAATATTTTTTTTTTCTTCAATCACTTTAATACAAAAACTCGACTATTTCAATGTATTATTTTGGCAATTACGGAGTTTCGGACTGTTCTTTTGTCAATATTTATGTATGAATCAGCCCGTGGCGGATTAAACAAAAAGTTTTGGGAGGGGCGGATGGCAATTTGATTTGAAGCTATGTTGTTACAACCCAGTCAAAGAAAAAAGAAAACGTAAACGGTGGCAAATTGACACTGATTGACATTTACACGCCAATTCCTTCCTTTGCATTTCTAAAACTTATTTTTTTTGCTCTATGTGCATGATCGAAAATGCTTCTTTTTTATAGCTTTGGGTGCTTTGGGGGAGGGCGACCGCCCCCACCGCCCCCTTTAATCCGCCACTGGAATCAGCACTGCAATCACTGATATTAATATATTAAAGTTTATTAAGTTAACTTAAGGGGTCTTAAGATCCCCCATGTATTTCGGCAAACTACGCCAATGATTTGTGTTTGCAAATGAATGGTTATTTATTATTTTTATTTATTTAATGGGTTAACTTCGACGGGTACGGTCATTTAGAAATATGTAGGCAGATTTGAACCAGCCACGACTGTGAGTACTGACAGGGGTATACTTTACAGAGGAGAGAGGATCCAAAGCTGGGGAAGATGATACTTGCGCCAGCGGTCGCTGCGAGTTCTTCTTATCCTGCTGGATGGCGGCAGGTCTTGTAGAAGGCTCCTGTGGTGGCCTCCTTTACGCATGCTGTCAGCGACCGGACAAAGAGGCACCAAAAACTAACGAGCACCCTACGGCCACTGAACTTCTCACACTCCCGACACACCTTGGGCCTGTTGTTAATGATTTTAGTAAGTTTCATTGCTCCCAAAACCATTATTCGTCCCCCCAAACACGGATACCCCAGTATCTGATTTTGTACAAATCAAAATTTCACAGAAAATCTTTATCGTAGCGTCATTATTGATTAGAGAAAGGAGGACATGAAAAAATGGATGAAAATGGATTCAAAGTACCGGGATGGCATGCTGACTACAAAAGCAAATCTGACTTTAATGGAAATCTTTATTGCAAATCTGCGCAGGTAATATATACAAATTTTGGGGCAGTGGGCGCTATACCACACCAGGAAGAGACTCGAATTTCCGTCCATTTTTTTTGGTCTTTCTTCCTCTAATTCTCCTACCTGCTTTTTATAAAGTTAATTCTAATTGCTATTATATGATAACAAATAATATTGCTATTATTAAGATTATACACAAAATTAATTCTTTCTATGCATAATATAAAATATGTGGCTGTCACTCGGAGCCGAAAATGCGATAAGCGTACCAAGGCCCCTTCACGGTTAATTAGACTGCTTGATTAATAATGCCATAATTTAGGGGTACATTGTACTGGTAGGGGGCCCCAACTTAAAAAACCAAATTTAAAGCCCCACACATTTATAGTTTCACCACTATCACCAAGAACACCGTTTGGCAACGTACTATAAGGGACCTAACTAATCTTTCTTCTAATTTACATTATGTCATCTAATTGCTGTTGGCTCCTCCTAGGTCTACAAAATATTTACTGTGAAATTTGGTTTTGCAAAAAAGTAATGAAAACCCACTTGCTACCTTACTTCATCAGCAGCGTTAGCATGACCAAAAGCGACCACCTTGCCACCTACTACTAACATAACGGACCCCCCCCCCAAACTAATATAATTTCTCAGGAGAATCTAGGTTTCATAAGATAGAAGAAATGTTCCTCTCATTCATGCAGAGTAGTCGTAGTCAGAGCATGTAGAGTAGTGGTATGGACTCTGACTTTCACCCGAAAGGTTGTTGGTTCGAGTCTCACACTTGCTACATTTTCTGGCCATGCTTTGGACTGCATGTAAAGCAAGTCTTCCTACTTGAGTTTAAGAGAGTGCTTTATGGCCCTATCTCCAATAGGTTGGCTTAGTAATGGAACAAAAAGTTATTATTTATTTACTTATGACATATATCAAAATATATATAATCAAACACCAAAAAACCACAGTAATGGGAGGCCCTCCTGCGCCTTCCATACTTATTTGTGGTCAAACTATATACCATTTGCAAAATGTAGAGGAACATTTAACAAGTAAGGGGTGTCCGTTAGTCTTACCCACAGTGTCTTAATCAACAGCTTACTAACCGCTTAGATTTTAACGGAACTTGCTGTGATTGGTGTGAATGTAGCGAATGGGCTTGGTGAATGGTTGGTGCAAAACCCCAGATTCTACTTAAGAAGTTTTATGAAGTGCTTCAGATGTTCTGTGAAGTGCTTCAGATGTTCTATGAAGTTCTTCAGAAGTTCTATGAAGTGCTTCAGAAGTTCTATGAAGTGCTTCAGAAGTTCTATGAAGTGCTTCAGAAGTTCTATGAATTGCTCCAGAAGTTCTATGGAGTGCTTCAGAAGTTCTATGAAGTGCTTCAGAAGTTCTATGGAGTGCGTCAGAAGTACTATGAAGTGCCTCAGAAGTTCTATGAAGTGCTTCAGAAGTTCTATGAATTGCTTCAGAAGTTCTATGAAGTGCTTCAGAAGTTCTATGAATTGCTTCAGAAGTTCTATGAAGTGCTTCAGAAGTTCTATGAAGTGTTTCAGAAGTTCTATGAAGTGTTTCAGAAGTTCTATGCAGTGTTTCGGAAGTTCTATGAAGTGTTTCAGAAGTTCTATGAAGTGCTTCAGAAGCACCTGCTTCAATGAAAAAAGACGTCGGCATTTCGAAACTCTTTTTTATTACTCTTCCTTCAGTCATCCTTTACTTCATGAAATAATGACTGAACTTTACTCTCATAAAGATGTGATAGATATTGGGACTTCATATTAACTTTTAAATTTTGAACCTTTCTTCTAAACAGAGCCTTACTAGCATGGTGTCAGTAACGACAGGACCTACTCACTAATTAACTTCCCGTCCCTTGTCCACTGCTCTATTTACGATTTTGTGGCCAGCAACATGCCCGGTAGCCGTGTTTCCGCTGTCTGTGGAAGAAAGGGACTCATTAAGGTTGGGTGGACACATACCATGTGGCAATGTATTCTTTTTAAGTCGAACCTCATCTTCCGCTCCGAATCCACTATAATCAGGAGGTCCACGCTGGTAGTCAGCTCCCCTTCTCCCTGAAGTGAAGGACTCTGCTCTTATAGGGAGCCTCAAGTTAAGAAACAGACTCACTTCCCCAAACAGGCTGACAGGTCGCTTAAAGCAGAAATTCTGAAAGCCGGTGTTGGAAAAACTAACAAACAAACAAGAGAAACAGTTCTGTACTGTAATTGGATTGTTCCTGACCTTATTATCAAAACACTGTTTAAAAAAAAATTAATAGATTCCTCACACAAAATCATTCCAGCATACCTGAATTGAAAACGCATATGCTAATATTGTTAATCACATATTACACATTCTCACAGTCAAGGACAATTTTATTTAATTGTCTTTCAAACTCAATGCTTCGATCTGCCATCGGTCGACTATAGTTCCCCATGACCCCATCAGGAACTATTCTCTTTAGGTAATTTAGTATACATTTGTAATGTAGGTACACTTAAATTCTATAAGCTAATTATTGAATTGATTCGCAAAGTGAGTGGTAGGTAGTGTTGATTAAAAAAAAAAATCTGGGCAGACAGTGGAGCGCCTACTAGAAGCAAAGGGGTGCAACTGACATTTTTTTCCGTTTTGGAGTTGAGTGCACCATCATGTTATTCTACCTATTCTTTATCCTATAAACCAACAAGAACATCGGTATCTGTCATTTTGGCAATTCTAGAATTCATGGAAAAGGGTTATGCCTACACATTTTCATTTGAGTTACAAACTCTAGCCTCAATTAGCTCGAATGTTTATTTTTGTCACTTGCGCCCCTTGGCCTCTAGTCAGTTGTATTAAGAGATTTCATAGTTTGAAACGACGTAGTTTGTAAATTTAGATTCCATCAACGAACGCTAGGAAAACGTGCATCAGTTTGTGGTAACGGAGGCAGCCCTGATTAGTAAAATCATATTCGTCTCCGTATATTATCATACCTTAAACAATCAATCTCCGATTTCAGGTGAAGCCAAGCTAGAATATTCACGCTCTGACAAGTTCATCTTAATTGGATTTATACAAGGTTGTTGAGACGACAGAACATCGCGAATGTTTCATGTTGTTCTATTAGGCTGAGACTTATGTGCACTGAGGCAGATTCTACGGCGACACCTCCGTTGAGAGGCGGGTGCACCCCTAGCGCCTATTGTTAGGCAACTGAAGGAATGTTGTGGGGGGGGGGGCAAGTCTAATAAGGAACTAGTTACTATTATTTATCATATTTTGTCAAAAAGCTCACAGGGTCCAAAATTTTGGGGGAGTGGGTCAGGGCCGCTCTTGCTTGTCAAGGCCGCTCTTGCTGCCTTGAATCCGCCATTCTTAAATATATAAACATCTGAAATTGTTCACATAAGTCAGTTTAATGTCAGTGTAATATACTTTTTTTTTTGCTTTTGTAAGGACTTTTTATGGACCCATGGGGCCATAGATCCTTTGCCCAATGCCAACGACCCAATGGATTTCGGACATTATTGCTTTCCAATTTATACGTAGTATTTGGAAAGCTTTGTGATGGTCGAAATTTTCGATTCCGAGATTTCAACGGATTTACACGTTTTGAGGTCCCAGGAACCAAAAAAGTGGTTTTTACGAAATGTCTGTCTGTCGCTCTGTCTGTCTGTATGTCTGTATGTCTTTCTGTATGTCTGTATGTTCATCGATTTCCGGGCAAACTACTCAGTCGATTTTAATGAAATTTTGCATGTAGGTTCACAAAAATCATACCTCGAGACAGTTTTTTTTTTTTTTTTTTTGCTAACTCAATTTGGGGGGTTTTATTCTCAAAAAACGTCAAAAAAAATTATTTCTCAAAAATGGCTCCAACGATTTCTTTTAAATTCACATAGATTGTAGTCATTGTTAATGTTAACAAAATTCGGGGAGTCGCTTGCCTCTTCATAGTTTGCTTCTGGGGGTAAAAAAATAAAAATAACTCAATTTTCATGACTAAAAAATATTTTTTCTGTTGAACCTTTCTGTCGATGATTTCTACCTTCAGGTATGTTTTAGGTGATCCATAGAGTAACAAAACCGGACAGGTTGCAACCCCAAAAAAATATTTGGTTCTGTGCAAAAAATTATTTTTTGAAGAAATTATGAAAAAATTATTAAAATTCACGCTCCAACACATTACGTGCCATGCGTCATTGTTACTACTGTTTCAATGTATTGGTCTGTTCGTTCTAGAGTATGCAATTGAGTTTTAAGGGGTTTTTAATATATTGAGGTGGACCCCCTCCCCCCTCGAGGGGTTTTAAATTTAACCTTATTATTTTTTAATTTAAATTATTTACTATGGAATTACACATTATGTCTATCTACTAATTCATAAATTGGAAAGCATGTTCGAGTAAACTCGGACCAATAAAACATTGCAGTATTATATGGTATACATACCACTGACAATAAATTAACCTTGGTTAAAGAGGTAACTTCCTCGTAGATCGTGGGTTCGAATCCCGCCAAGTCCAGCTTTTTCCTCATCCTCTAATTCGGTTCTAACCAATAACGTGTATGTCAGAGTCTACATGTCTTTTTGAAATGTTTTCCCTATTACTAAGTTAACCTAGCGGAGCTATTAAATAATAACTCTTTGTTCCATTACTAAGCCATCAAGCCATCCTAATGGAGATAGGGCCATAAAATCCTCTCTTACAATCAACTAGGAAGGCTCGGGACCACCTGCTTTACATGTCCTCCGAAGCATAGCCAGAAAATATAGCAAGTGTGACTCGAACCAGCAACTTTTAGGGTGAAAGTCAGAGTCTGTGACGTCAGGTTGTCCACCTGACGTCACTGGAGGTGAGGTAAATTATAGATAGGTCAGACCAACACATTACCACACAGCAATACTGGTAGGGCACGCAATGCATTTGATTGGATTTGCTATCATTAAAAAAAAAACACACACACATTTTTTTGTACAAAACCAAATACTTTTCTGGGAAAGCAAACTGTCCGGTTTCGCTACTCAACTTAACACCTAATACATACCTGAAAGTAGAAATCATCGATTGAAAGGTTTCGCCGAAAAATTATTTTTCAGTCATTTTTCATGAAAACTTAGTTATTTTTATTTTTTACCGCCAGAAGCAAACTATCAAGGGGAAGCGACCCCCCGCATTTTATCCAAATGAAAATCAACTACAATATATGTGAATTTAAATGAAATCGTTTGAGCCAATTTGGGAAATAATTTTTTTAGACGTTTTTTTGAGTTTTTTTGAGAATAAAACCCCCCCAAATTGAGTTAGCCCCAAATTAAAAAATTATTCCCCAGGTATGATATTTGTAATCCTACATGCAAAATTTCATTAAAATCGACCCAGTAGTTTGCCCGGAAATCGACGCACAGACTGACAGACAGACATACAGACATACATACAGACAGACAGAGCGACAGACACACAATTCGTAAAAACACTTTTTTGGGTTCCTGGTACCTCAAAACGTGTAAATCCGTTGAAATCTCTTCTTCTTCCGGCTCTACAGCCCTTGGTGGGCTTTGGCCTGCTCGACAACACTCCTCCATTCTTCTCGGTTTTGCACAACGCTCCACCATCTGGAGACTCCCAACTCGCGAAGGTCATTCTCTAACTCGTCCTTCCAGCGGTTTCTTGGCCGTCCTGGCAGTCGTCTTCCCGTCATGCTTGCTTTGTACATTTTTCGTGGCATGCGTTCTTCAGACATCCTTACAACGTGTCCCAGCCACCTTAATCGTTGTGCTTTAATGAACCTTACTATGTCTTCTCCGTTGAGAGCGGCGTCGATTTCAGCGTTGTTTCTTATACGCCATTCTCCGTACTCGTAAAGGGGTCCATATATCCTCCTTATTATCTTTCTTTCGAGTACACGTAGTTTGTTGGCATCGTTTACAGTGAAATCCGTTGAAATCTCGGAATCGAAAATTTCAACCATCACAAAGCTTTCCTTATACTACGTATAAATTGGAAAGCAAACAAGTAGCCAATATTTCGGTCCATGATGTGCCAACTTCAAAAGGCTAATTTTTCAGGAGAGCGTTCCAAGAACTTTTCCAGTGGCTTTAATCTCTTTTAATCTCCTACATTTCAGATACGAAAGTTTAATTTTTTTCACGGTCTTCCAGATACGACGATTGGACGTAAAAAAAGTGGGATAGAATTAAATTTTTTGGTGTGAAAAAAGGTTTTGGAGTTTAAACAGTTGGCAAATCAGGAGCGATGTATATTCTTAAATCGTAAAAATGTGAAATTCTTCATAATGCTCAGCAATCAGCAGATCTCAACCAGAATCTATTTCAAAACGTAACGAACATTGCGAAAACATAAAATTAAGATAATTAAAAAATTATCGCAATGGGGACACTTTGTTTAAATGTTGTAATACTTCAGAGCCCATCTGCAAGAGGAAGATATATAATCCGATTTTAAATTACTTTTATATTATTCCCATCTGTACAGTATAATCCGCAAGTGCGCTATTAAAACTAAGTAAAGTTTTTATCAGCCCCATTGTATTAGTCTTAGTTCAGTGCAGATAACTGGGATAATAGACTTTGAGATAATTAAAAATAAATGAGGCAAAGGCGCT